>CAUYSK010099304.1:0-14166 GCA_963575035.1 Avahi laniger
CCATGAGTGGATTATTAGAATTTGGTATATGTTTACAATGGAATATTACTCAATCATAAGAAACGACAGTGATCTAGCACCTCTTATACTTTCCTGGATTAAACTTAAGCCCATTATCCAAAGTGAGGCATCACAAGAGCAGAAGAACGGGGTCCATTTGTACTCGCCATCAAATTGGTACTAACTGATCAACACTAGGGTGATCACATGGCAGAAATACTCTCCAGGGATTAGGGGGACGGGGGCAGGGGGCAAATCTACAACTAAAGGACACGGGGAGCCCTAAAAGGAGGGAAGAGCATGCCTTTAACCCACATTTGCGTGAGGCAAAAACATAAAGTGTAACTATAATTTTTGTACCCTCACAATACCCTGGAATAAAAAAAAAAAAAAAAAACAAACCTAGTGCACTCTCCAAAGCAGCGAGTCTCAGACTAGAATGTGCACACGAATCGCCTTTGCAGATGAAGGGGGCTGGTTAACATGCAGACCCTGACTCAGCAGGCCTAGGGTGGGGCAGTCGGCTCCCTGGGGTGCTAGTCACAGATGGCACTTTGAGTGGCCAGGCTCTGGGAGGCCACGCGGTCCAGTCCCTCCACCTTCACCCCCTCCCCTCCCGCCCCACACCTTGATCGTGTTTCCTAAGCTCACCCCAGAGGATGAGCTTGCACAAATGATTTCACGAGCCTTTTCTTTCCAAAGCCGGGCTGGGTGGCCAGCTGGCTCGCCTGCTCCCGGGGCTTGAGGACAGGCCCCGCATGTGGACAGCAGCTGGCTTGACAGACGAGAGCCCGCTGCCCACACTGACGTCCCTCTCAGTGGCGGTGGGAAAGCCTGGCTCAGCTGGCTGCAGTGTTGACAGAGCAGAAAGGCTCTGCCCTTCGGCCGCTCTGACTGACTGGGGCAAAGGGCCAGGTGGGCAACGTGTTTCTCGTGGTACCCAAGATGCCCACACCTGTTGCCATTCAGCCCCGAGCAAGGGAGCGCTCAGCTTGGCTGGAAGTCGGTTCACCAGGCTGCTGGCTCAGTTACCTGCTTCCCCGTACAATCCCGTCCCCTGCCCCGGGTCTATCCACGAGAGCAAGGCTTCGGTGGGGGCCATGGGCAGAGGGGCCGGCAAACACACAGAGGCCAGCAGGAAGGCACAGGCCAGGAGCCGTCTGCCACCAAGACGCGAGTGCACCTGCTGTGGGTCAGGCTTTGGTGGATGGCGTTTCCTCGCGGCCTGTGCCGTCCCTACTCTCAGCCCCAGCCCACAGCCCAGCACACGACTCACCCAAAGTCACCACTGCTAGGAAATGGCAGAGCCTGGTCTGGCCAAATCCCACTCGTGGGCCCCGTGAGGCTGAAAGGGGAAGGCAGGCAGGGGTGAGCTTGGAGACCACCTTGGGGGCAGACAAGGGTCAGAGTTTCCCCAGCAGTCCAAGAGCTGTTCTGTCGGCTGGGGAGGGGTCTTTTCTGGTCAAAGGACCCCACAATACTGAAGAGTCTGTCACTGGAGGAAACTGGGGTGACATACACACCCCAACTCTCTGTGTGGGGTGCCCAGGCCTTTTAAATATTAATACATCTGCTCAACCCCACTGCCTCAACGCAGTGGGCTATGAAGCTACCCTGTACCCATTTTACAGGTAGGAATATGAAAGCCCAAAGCCTAAGGACGACTCAAACCAGAGCGGAGATGGCCTGAATCACTGAGTGTCTCCCCTGCCCACCCTGACCTTCTCCCTTCAAGCGCTGGCTGAGAGAGGGACACGTGTTGGTCACCTTCTCAAGGCTGTTCACCATGTGAGGCGCTCACACCTGTGTATATAAAATGTCACTGACTCCTCCCCTAAGGACAGTCTCCATTCTGCAGATGAGGAAGCAGAGGCTCGGCGGTTAGGCGGCCCATTTCCCCTTCCCCTCCCTCCTCGGCCTCCTGAAACTCTGTCCCTTCTCCCCACGTGTCTCAAATGGCATCTCTTCCCCAGCCTTGGCATCCACTGCAATTGTTTTCCCTCCTCCAGCTCCACCAGCTCTGAGGCGTTGGGCCCCAGGTCGCAGGGCCCCCGGATCTTGTCCTCCCTGGCGGCTCGGCCGAGGTGTCCCAGTGCACACAGCTCTCACCCAAAGGAGCTGGCCCCCCAGCGCCAGGGACAGTGATGGGCTCCACCAGGCAGTCACCTTCGTCCGTCCCACCATCGCCAGGGGCTGGCACCAGCTCGGGGGGTCTCAGGCAAAGAGGAGGGACAGGGAGGAAACCAGGGTGAGATCCCTGGTGTGGGTGGGTAAGAGCATAAAGGGGGAGCCGGGTCTCAGCCCCACCACCATCCAGAGAACCGGTTATGATCACCACGCCTGTGCTCAGCAGTCGGACATTTACCGCGTGGATTGGATGGATGAAGGAATCCAGCCCCCTGCTCGCCCCTCCCAAGCCAGAGCCCCTTTCCCTGGGGCATCCCTAGCCTGCACCGTCCCAGCCCGGGGGCTCCCAGTTCCCAGCACAGCCCCTGCTCTCAGCTGGTCCACGTGGCTCCACAGCCTCTCCCAGGAGAGCCAGGCCAGGGGGAGGGACGGCCAGGCAGGAAGCAGGCAGGGAGAAGGAGAAGCCTTCCCTTTCCCACTTCCCACAGCCCTGGGGGCAGGCGAGGCAGGGGTGTCAGGACAAAGAGTGCGGGGAGAGGAAATGAGCGCACAAAAGGACTCTGCAGCTGAGAGCCGGCCTGGGCCACCGTCTTAGCAGAGCGGCCAGGAGGGGGAGGCGGCAGCACCGCCCAGCAGATGTGGTCTCTCCGCATTCCTGAAGAGCCTCCCTGGGACCGCATGGGCAACCAGAAGCCTCAGCTGGCCCCTGGGGGGAGGGGTGGACATTGTCGCCGGCCCCCACCCCCACCCAACACTCGGCCAGGTCCTTCCCCTGTCCCAGCAGCTCAAGATGACACAAGATGACACACAGACCCAAAGGACAGGGGCTAGCAAGGCTGGCCAACAGAGGGGCGGAAACCCACGCTGAAGTCACTGGCAGAGCGGCTGACTCACAGGCTTTGCACTTCCTGTGCCGTCAGAGAAAGAGGTTCCCGGGCTCAGGAAGAAAGTGGGTGCAGGCCCAGCAAAACAATTAAGGTTCAGGGACAGCCCTGGGGCTCCCGGGCAGAGAGTCCAGAGCAGCAAGGGAGGGTTCCAATCCTGCCCCACCACTTCCCAGCTGTGTGACTTTGGGCGAGTCAATCACCCTCTCTGGGCCTCAGCTGCGCCCTCTGTGAGTCGGGAAGCGCGCCACCTGCTTTCGAGGGCGGCTGTGGGAACTACACGAGGGGCACAGCATGGGTGAAAACACCCAGCCCCACCCCTGGCACCCGGCAGACGGTCCGTGGGGCGGGCTCCACAGCCAGGCAGAGCCGGGAGGGAGCCGCAGGAATGGCCCACACCTTGCCGGGAAGGCAGCGGCCGGCACGCCCAGGCCGACTCACTCAGGTGGTGGGAAGCAAGCTCAGGTGAGGCTGGGCCGGAGCCACCAGTGGAAAACTTCATTCTGGGCCAAGCGTGGGCCTGGCCTCTGGCGGAGGGCAGGTGGGGGCAGAGAGCAGCTTCCTCCTCGGCAGGGGGAGGGCCGGCGCCCTCTCTGCTCCACCCTGGCCACGGGGACCCCACCCCACCTCACGGCGGCAGGGCTGGGTGCAGGCTGCCAGGGAATGGCCAGGGGACAGCCAGGGACGTGCTGGAGGCTGAAGGCTCTGACCACAGGAGACTTTGCCCACTGGCACCCCTCGGTTCTGCACGGCCCCGGCCTCTGAGCCAGCGCACCCGCAGACGCACAGGCGTACTGTCGCATCCCTGGGTGGACGGTGCCTCGTCCAAGGCTGCACAGCTGGGCGAGGCCCAGCCCAGGGGCCCTGACTGGTTCATCTCTAGAATGGTATCTGCGCTGGAGGGACGGGCCGCGGCACAGAGGCAGCCCAGGGGCCCCTTCTTCAGTGCAGCTTCCCAGAAGCCCACGGGTCGCACAGATCGTCATGGGCGCCCCGGCAGAGTCAGGGCCCGGTGAGGATCCAGAGCCCCCGCTTGCTTTGCCGGGCCCTTCTAGAGAGTCTAGAAACCACGACTGAGTCACCTTCCTCCTTCCACTCACCCCCCTTTAATATCACCGACGATTCGTGTTTGTGGCAGAAAACAACACAGATGAGGGAAAGAGAGTGGGGTGGGGCGGGAGTGCGATTTGGGGAACCCGAGGAGAGTCCCACCACTGCCACCACGGGGCTCGTCCCGGGCAGCTACAAGTTGGCCCTCGTGGGGACTTCGCCTCCTGACTTCCTCCTCCGCTTGGTCTACCGTGAGCATCTCTTCTCCCCGGAAAATGGACGGCCAGTAAGCTCCAGCCACCTGCCTGCCCTGCGGGGCCACCTGGCACCGCCTCTCACGGCCTCCCTGTCGCCCTCCTGCCTGTGGGCTCTGCGGCTCCCCTCTCCACGGAGGCCCCGAGCCCGGGAAGGGACGCCTCGCAGACGTGCCCATCAGAGCCCGGCTGCCCAGCTGTACTCTGCTGCTCTCGGAAGGAAACACAAATTAAATGCCAACTGATTGTCTCCACGGAGGAGGTATTAATTTAATGTGAACACTTAACCAGGGCAGCCGATTCCATTACAGGCGGGCGGTAATGGCCCGGGCAGGCCGAGCACGGGGGCGGGGGCCGGGTTTGAGAAGCCACTGTATCAAGTATGCCCCTCCACCCAGCACACTGCCACCCACGGCTGCTTCCAGCCTGAAACGGCAGCCTGCTCCAGGGATCCCGGTGCAGGTCTATGCGAGCCACCCAGGGCGCAGGCAGGGGGCTCTAATGTCTTGGGGACATTCCTCGTGGAGGATAGCGTACCAGGCTAGGAGGCAGGAGGTTCTGGTTCAAGTCCTGGCTGTGTCGCTAATTCACCGCACAACCCAGGCAAGTCCCTTCTCAACCCTGGGCCTCAGTCTCCCCACCTGTAATATGACCTCTGAGAATCCCTCTGGATGTGATATTTGCAGAGCCACCTGTAGCCCTGGATACCCTCTTCCTTGGAGCCCAGAAGAGGTGACAGCCTCAAGGACGCCAATGCCATCCAGAGTTACCCTGGGTAATGCCAGGCCTCTGGCGGCCTGCCCTCAGCAGCAGACACCCCCTGAGCGCCCTCTCACCAGCCGGGGATGGGGTGGCAGCCAGCATTCACTGGTTTGTCATTCATCCACAAACAGCTCCTGAGAGTTTGCCTCGAGCCACGCGGGCCCTACATGGTTAACAGATTGTAGGCGTCTCTCCAGACCTCTCCAGGGAGGCCGGCAGACTGAGAAAGCCATCTGCCACCATGTGATGGCCAGAGGCCTGCTCACCTCTGGCTAGGAACCTCAGTCTCCACTTCTGTAAAATGGGAATAGCAGTCCACTTTGTAGGGCTCGAGTGAGACACCCAGGTGCCCCTGATGGACGGAGACCATGCTCACTAGTATTGTCCTGGCAGCATGGCCTGGGGGCAGCAGGAAGGGCAGATGGGTGGGTGAAGGCCTGGCCCACCTAAGCAGGGACACTTCTCCATCCCATCCTGACTCTCTGGGATCCAGGAGCAACTGAGAGGTGGCACTGAAAGTCGGCAGCTAAGGAATTCTCCCCGCAAGGCGGTGAAATCGAGTCCTGCCAACGGGCAGCAGGGATGAGCTGCACAGTCATCCACGCTCCCCACCTTTCCTGGAGACCAAGGGTGCCCCTTTGCAGGGCAGCTGGCTGGTCTCCGGGCTCTTCATGGGGAGCCACCAGGCCGTGAGAGAGGCCCCCGCCCCCCAGCACACCGTCAAGTAACAAGGCAGCCAGTGCTGCACAGGAAGTCCTGCATCCGGTCCTGCCTCTGCCCTACCTGGCTGTGTCCCTTCCCCTCCTCCAGCACCACCGTCTTGTTAGTGACGCAATGGCGTCAAGCTGGACGATTCCAAGGGCCCACCCAGCCACACCAGAAAACAACTTCCGTGGTCCCTGGACAAACACCCCACGCTGACCACAAAGCCATCTGATAAACCGCAAAGTCTCAAAAGCCAGCTGGGACAGCAGTCCTTGAGTTGAAACCAGTTGTGTAGCGGAGAAAGGAGCAGGGGCTCTGGAGCCAGAGGGTCCTGGGATCAAAGCCCAGCTATATATCTTGCAGCTCTGCAACCCAGAGCAAGTTACTGACCCTCTCTGAGCCTTGGTACTATCACCCAGCTCCTAAGGGTTTTTGCTCCTAAGAGTAACATATGAAAGGTGCCCACAACAGTGCCTGGCATGCCCTGAGCATGCAGCTGGTGTCATCAGCCTCAGCCTCATGACCTCCCAATGACAGACAGAGAGGCTGGGAGAGGCTGGGAGAGTGCTCCAACACCACACTGTAAGTGATGAGGCCAGACTTGCACCCAGGGCTGTCTGACCCCAGAGCCACTACGCTGCCAGAACAATCGTGTTGATGGGAATGAGTTAGATGCCACTGTCACCTGGCTGGGTGGCCAGCAGCACATAGGGATGGGGTGGCAGAGGGAAAGAAGCCCGACACTAATGCCAGCAAAACCCAGCAATCACCTGCCTCCACCCCCCACACCCCCCAGACACACCCCAGGAGTTAATGGGCATGTGCTCAGCCCTTCGAGGTCTGTCTTGACAAGAGCCGCTGGGGCAGCAGGTGAGCCCAGGGCAGGAGAGCCCAGCTGGTCTCGTGGCACCTCCCGACAGGCGCAGGCATTTAAGGGTGTTCTCCCAGGCCAGCTGCTGAACCCCCGGGTCACCTTCCCCAATGCCGGTCCGAGGCTCCGGCTGTTTTATGAGCCACCTGCTCCAGTTCCCCGGCATCAGTATGTGCCCAGGCTCCCAGCGTCACTCCCACTCAGTATCACTTACTGAAAACACCCTCGGAGAAACTGCAGCCCTGTGGTTCTTGTAACCCGGCGCGGCACGCTGGGCAGTGCCTTTTAAGTGCTTCTGTCTAGAAATCACACCCAGTGGGCACCGCCCTGCACAAACCAGGCTCCTCTGAGAAGGAAAGTGACTCAACCAGTATCTCGCAGTGAGGAGGAATCTGCATCCCAAACTGCAGGCCACCGTGAGGTTTCTGGGGCACCACTTCCAGCCCGGATGGGATACACCTTCATCACCTCCTCCAGGGAGCCCTTCAGGACTTCCCCAGATGAGTCACTACACCTCTGCTGGTGTTCCCAATCCCGGGCCCAGGCCTTCATCACGCATGCAGGGTGCTGTAAGTTCTCACTCCCCCGCCTCTCACACCAGACTCTGCTCTCCTACAAGAGGGAAGGATTTGCATCTATTGAGAAATGCTTATGAGATGCTAGTGTAATCATTTTACTCCCACCACCTCTAATTCTCACCGCACCTCTGTGAGCCAGGTGTCACCCTTCGCACTTTACAGGGGAGACACTGAGGCTCGGGTGAAATGACTTGCTCAAGGTCAACTCCAAGTCCATCTCACTCCCAAGTCTGAGCAGCCTCTGAATTTTCAGACAGTGTCACATTGGCTCCATAAACCCGTACCCGTGTCCCCAGCACAACGCTCAGAAAATGCCCCAGGTAACAATGCCAGGGGCAGGTGCATGGAAGTGTACACATTTGGGATTGCAGTCACTGACTTGGAAAAGAGCCACTTAGCCAGGGCATTTGCTTGCCCGTGGACCCACCTCTCAGGGCCCTAGAACCCAGGTGGAGAAAGGCCTTAGCATGCCCCACCTCCACCGGCCAAGGCCAACTGGGGCCAGCACCTCCTGAACAAAAAGGCCACTAGCCTCGGGAAGGGGGGAGGGGGGAGGAGGGGACGGGTATATGCACAAAGAGTGCGATGCGCACCATCCAGGGCATGGACACGCTTGAAGCTCGGACTTGAGGGGGGAGAGGGGAAAGAGCAACATATGTAACCTAAACATCTGTACCCCCATAATATGCTGAAATAAAAAAAAAAAAGGCCACTAGCTTTGGAGTTGGGTGAAACTGGGCTCAAATCCCAACACTACTGGCCACGTGCTCCTGAGCAAATAATTTCCAGTCCCCGAGCCTCCCCTTTGGTCACCTGTGAAACAGGGGTCATTCAAGTTCCCCCTCGGGGCTGCTACGGTTTGTGAAAAAGGTGGCGTGCACAGGCCCCGAAAGAATGGAAGCTCTCATCCCTTCCACGGCCTCCCTGTCACTAGCTCCAGGGTCTGAGATGGCCCCCTTGTCTCTCTGGTCTGTTTCTTCATCTATAAAAGGGTCCCAGTTTCCTTCTGGCCCTGCCGTGCTGTGGACGTCACGGGGGGCGGGGAGGCTGCTGCTCGTCACCAGGGTCCCACATCTGGCCCCACCAGGTGGAGGTGTCAAGAGGGGCAGAGGCTCTGCCACTTCCAAGCTATGTCTTTGGGCACTTAACCTCCTGTGTTCCAGGTCCCCAAACTTTAAGCAGGCGCTAGCGGAAGCACCTCCCTCGTGCCCTTACGGGGCTGTTATCGTAAGTCAGTCAATGCATGTTAACACTCAGCACTGAGCCGAGCTCCTGGTAAATGTTCAACAGATGGAGCTTTGATTAGTCACGGAACGGGACGGCCTTTATGCTGTCCTGCCTGCCGTGGTGAGGGGCTCCGCTGCGTAGACTGCACAAGGCCCCGGGCACCAGGCAGGGCACCCGGTGCCAAACCAGTCCCACTGCAGTCGGTGCCTGGCAGCACCTGGGGCTGCCAAAGGCAGGACGTGTGATCTCCCCTGTGTCCGACTCAGCACCACGTCCCAGAGCCTGGCACGAGCCTGGGCACCGAGGAAGCCCCAGCGAGTGAGTGCCGGGTGTTTCTGGAGACACCCAGGCCCGGCAGCCTTGGAGCCGGTGCTTAGGTTTCATCCTCCCCCAGGACGGATACAACAAACATTTCCCAAGTGCCCACTTGGGAGCCAAGTGCTGGGGACACGGAAGTGGATTAAGTGTATTCTCCTCCCACTGAGAGAGGGCAGGCGAGTTCCGGCGCTGTCCCTCCAGGGCAGGACCTCCGGCTCCTCCAGCTCCATAGCTCAGCCCTCCCACCCGACAAGGGCGGGGGATCTGGGTGCGGGCCGCCTTGCGCCCTGCAAGCAGGGATGGGAGGGGGTGCTCGCCCAGGGCTCGTGGGGGCAGGAGGCATCTTCACTCTGCCCACGAGTGAAGGGGCCCCATCCATGTTGCCCTTGCCCATCGGTGCCCAGGGGCAGGAGGAAACCAAACACCCCCATCACCCTGAAAATACCGGTTGCCTCCAGAGAGGAAACTGGGTGACTGGGGAATGGGGGGGGCTCGTCACTCTATCCCCTCTGTATCTTTTTTTAAAACTGTGGTAAAATAAACATAAAATGTACCATTTCTAAGTGTATAGTTCAGTGGCACTAAGGACATTCACGCTGTGTGACCATCACCACCATCCATCTCCAGAACTTTTCTCACCTTGCGAAACTAAAATTCTGTCCCCATTAAACGACTCACCGGTGCCCCTTCCCCCAGCCCCTGGCAACCACCATTCTACCCTCTGTCTCTGTGGGCCTGACTGCGCTAGGTACCTCGTATAAACGGACCGGACGGTATATGCAAACGGTTTACTCCACTTCGCACAACGTCCTCAAGGTCCGTCCGTGCTGAAGCACGTGTCACTGTTTCTCCTGTGTCTGTTTAATTTTGAGTGACGTCATGTACACCTAGTCAAAAAAAATCAAGACCACTTACGTTTCAAAAAGACAAAAAGACCTGCTCATTTTGCCCTTGTTTTAAATTGCAAGGGTGTTTTACCATGATTACAAAAGACATAGAAAAAAATCAGACAAGGCAAATCTAAAAATTTTAAAACCCACCTAGATCCCCCTCCCTGAGACGATTACTGTTCACGTTGGCTGTTTGTCCTTCCCAACTTTTTCTTATGAGATTTTTTTTCTTATGAGACTTTTAAAAAGAGGAAATGGGATCGGATCACACGTGGTTTTCGAGCATACTTTTTCCACGTAACAATATACGGTGGCATCCTTCCGAGCGGGTGGTGCAGAAGGCTGTGTGCCACTGATTTAATGGGTCCCCACTGTCACCCCCGAGTCCTAGCAATCTAAACAGCACTGCGAAGAACATCTTGGTGTGCTCACAGCTGCGTATTTGTCCGGGTACGCCCTGGAGTGGGTTCCTGGGCCAAGTGTGCAGACTTAGAAAAGGCCCTGTGCCCCTCTAAAGCACTGTGTGTGACGAGGCTGCACAGTCGGGGACTCGGCAGCTGCGGGAGCCTGGAGCAGGGCTCCCCAGCATCGCCTGCCATGGGCTCCCAGCCAGCAGGGAGCCAAGGAAAAGCAGGATCCCTGGGTCCTTACCCCAGCTCCTGCAGCAACACTGTTTTGTGCCTCGGTTTCCCTATCAGTCAAAGCGCTACCTCCATAAATACTGCCTTTCCTCATGGGTGGCACTCTGCATTTCCCAAGGAGCAAGGACTGGGAGATCAGGCTCATCTGAGAAATGGGCCCAGTGCCTCTCCTCCGAAAGGGCAGAGGTCTCAATCTGGTGGGTGATAAACCCTGGAGCAAGTGGCCACATGTTAGGGTGGGGCAAGAGGAAACAGTATCCCCAGGGAGCCGGCACCACACCTCCAGGGCACGTGCCCAGGGCACGTGCCGTGTTCTCTGCCTGGAGGGTCTACACCCTCTCCCCTTTGTCATTTCTCTTTTTCTCCCTTATCTAATACGACTTCAGGACACAGCTGATACACCTCCTCCTCCAGGAAGCCTTCGGTCAGGGTCAAGTGCCACTCTTCTGTACTGCAAAGTCTCCACGTGACTGAGTACTGAGGTTATCTGTATGCCTGCCTGTCTTTCCTTCCTTTTTTTCTTTTTTTTTTTTTTGATACAGAGTCTCTCTTTGTCACTCCAGGTAGAGTGCAATGGCATCATCATAGCTCACTGCAACCTCTAATTTCTGTGCTCATGCGATCCTCCTGCCTCAGCCTCCCAGAATGCCAGGATTACAGGCATGAGCCACCGAGCCCTGGCTGGTCTTCCCTTCTTAGCTCTTACAAGATCAGGCCCATCTCTGGATCGCAGCTGTGATCCCAGTGCCCAACACAGAGCCAGGTACACAGCATGCACCAAATAAACGTTCCTTGGATAAAAAATGCCCATTGAATGTCACCTCCAGGGCCTTCCCTAGGAGATCCCATCTAGCCAGTCCAGCTCTGACTCACTGTGGCCTTGGACATAGCCTCCCCGCCCGCCCCCGCATCGGCCTCTGTTTCCCCAGACAACCTCCGCAGTCCAGGCCAGCTCTGCTACTCTCTTCCCTCCACCTCGTACCTGGGCCTACCTCATCTGGGACACACGATGGGAAGGCTAGTGCCCATGCTCTCCAGCCCTGGGACGCTGTCTTCTGCCAGACCCTGCACCCCACGCCACCCCAGTGTCAGCGGCTCTCAGCCTCCAGGGCGCCAGCGCCTGCCCAAGTCCAGACCCAGTAGGGAGTCTGGGAACCAAGTCTCTGGGTACCCAGGTCAAGAAGCAGGAGGCCTGGGGGGGGGTCTGTGCCCAGGAGGGTGTGGGGGGCCCCACCCAGGGATATGTTTACAGCTTTGAGAAAAACAGCAACTCCCAAGGCTATTTTGGAAACCTAATATGTACTTTGGGTCTCTCCATTGTTTATTCCAAGCGACTGTGCCGCCCCACGGTGAGTCTCAGCTCAGCGTAATCTCCCATCAGAGACTCTCCCAGCATCCTTCCCACCGCAGCAGCCCTGGGGCCAAGGGCCCGGGATCCCGGGTTTCCCTAATCACCTGCAGCCTGGCCAGGTGAGGAGCCAGCAGCCAAGTAGAGCCCACCGGACGGGAGTCGCACACACCCCCATCCTGGGTTTAAAACAAGGCTCCGCAGCCCCGAGCCAAGTCCCCTCCCTAGGGCTCAGTCTCCTCACCTGTAAAATGGGTGAGAGTGACCCCACTGGATTAAGGGAGGATGGGCAAGCAGAGACCGGCTCCACATGGGGTGGCAAAAGCACAGAACAGGAGATCCCAGGATGTCGGGGGGATGCTCAGGAGTCCAGGCCAGTCATAAAGGAGAAGCCCGAAGCTCAGAGGGTGAAGTGTTGTGGCCAAGGTCCCACACAGCCAGGCAGCGGCTGGCTCAGAGCGACTCCAGAGATCGTGAGCTTCCCGCCGTGCCGCCGGCGAGGGGAGGAGAACATTCCTGGGCAATCCCGAGGAGGAAGAGAGGAAGAGTGACGAGGCCCGAGGACCGGGCAAACTAATTATTCGTGGGGTTGTGCAACTGAGGGTGGGCCGTGGCGAGGACCGCCTGTGTGCCTGTGTGTTGGTGCCACCATATCCTAACTGGCCAGGAAGGGGCGGGCTCCGGGCACAGCTGGGACAGGTAATTAGACTGCAACCACCCGGCCAGGAGAGGGATTAGTGACTAAACACAGCTCGAGGGGACCGACTCATTATTCAATACCAGCCTGCCGTCATCGTGGTGGGTCCTGGCATTCGACTTGATGTGAGCCAGCGGGGAGGGTGGAGGTGGGGCGCGGGGCACCCCCCTGAACACACGCACAGAAGAGTGCTCCTCCCACCTGTCCACGGGACCGGGCACTCCTCTCAGGGGAGAGAGACATCAGTCCCCTCGAGATGAGAGGGGAATGAAACGGAGCAGAGTCTCCCAGAGACACTTCGGTGATAAGAAAGCCCCTGGCAGAGCATCTTATAGGAACCTCTCATTTCCTCGTCCCCATTCTGCTGATGGGGAAACTGAGGCTCACCAGTGAGGCAGGTCACTTGTCCAGGGTCACATAATGACAACAGTTAACATCATGAATTGTTAGTATGTGCTGGGCACTATTAACTCATTTAATCCTCACAACGACCTTGTGAGAGAGGTACTATCATTGCGCCCATTTGAAGATGAGGAAACTGAGGCCCAGGGAGGTGAAGCTCTTGCCCAAGGCCACAGAGCTCAGAAGCGGGCGGAGTTGAGCCCAAGCTCATCACCACGAGACCTTCCTCTGCTCGCCTTGCGAAGTGGCAGGTGTTGGTCTGATCCCAAAGCCTGGGCTCGTGTCTCTGTGCCAGGTGGCCTCATATTGGAAGGGTGAGGTCAAGGAGTCTATGCCTCACTCTCCCAGGGATCAGAATGGACCCCAAGTTGCGTCACCCCCAAACTCCAGGAGTGCAGTGCTAAAGGCCCCACATGGGCTGCCAGGCTGGGGCACAGCGTGGCGCTAGCTGTGCGGCCCCTGGGGTAAGGCTCCCATTGGCCTGGCCCCAGCCCCTGTCGGAGAGCCCTGGGGCCCTCAGGTGGACAGTCAGTCCTCTGTGGGGAGTCCCCCAAGCACTACCCAGATGCCACCAGGTGCCCAGCCCAGGGGGAGGTCGAGGGTCACCAGCCCCAGCTATGCCAAAGGACCAGCCTCAGTACCACCTCTCTTCTCAACTCAAACCTGGCTGGGGACTCATTTCCCCCTGAGATTTGGGCCTCCAGCCACACAATTCCTGGCCTGGACTCAGTAAAAAGCCAAAAAGGAGATAGTCCAAGACAGAGGGACAAGGAGGAGCCGGCCTGGGGAAGGGTAAGGCCATTTGCACTCATCCGCTGCCCTTTCCCCAACTCGGCCACTCCCCAGCTGGGGATCTGGTAAAAGTGACTTTACTCCTCTGAGCCTCAGTTTCTTCATCTGTAAAATGGGTAACAACAGTACGTACCTCCTTGGGTTGTGGGGATTCTACAAGACTGAACACCAAGTGTCTGGCATCGGTCTGCTCCTCAGTGAGCAGGCCCCACTTCTAGCTGCTGGGAAGCCTGTTACAGTGCCCAGGGCCCCGGGCGTGGCTGTGATGTGCCATTCTCCCCTAGGGAGGCTTTGCACTCCGGGTGCCCTCTCTCCCACACTGGCACAGAGGCGCCGTCTGGTACCCAGAGTCTCCAAGTGCCCAGTACATAGTGGGCCCTCAACCAGTCCTTACCAGATGAACAAGCCTGTGAGCTGGGCCATGCGGGGCAGCAGCCAGCAGAGCCTGGGTGCGAGTCCCACTCCGCCTACACTGACTTGCTGTGTGACCCTGGGCCCATCCCTGCACCTCTCTGGACCCATCTGCACAAGGAAGCCCCGATGGCCCCTGGGAGCTCAGACTCTCCCTCCTCCCACCTCGGGGAGACCCTAGAAGCCAGCTACCCAGGGCAGAGGGGAGA
>CAUYSK010099306.1:0-33894 GCA_963575035.1 Avahi laniger
ATTAATTTCTTTCTATTTTTGGTAGAGATGAGGTCTCACTCTTGCTCAGGCTGGTCTCGAACTCCCGAGCTCAGAACGATCCGCCCACCTCGGCCTCCCAGAGAGCTAGGATTACAGGCGTGAGCCACCGCGCCCGGCCCATTCTATCCTCTTTGACATCACCACCAATTTCCTTTGAGGAAACCATTCTCCATGAACCCGTGTAGCTCCATGGGACTGTCATCTAAGGTTCCTGGTTTTCTCTGGACAACTACTCCAGATTGGTTTTTCTATCCTGGGAGTTTGAAGCTTGAGTAGAGTGAAAAAGATCAGAAAAATGATCAACAGAGGCACTTTTTATCAGTTCTGTTTGAATTCCAGGAGCTGCCCTCTGTTTTGGGGAGCGAGATTGTTTCGGCTCCATTTATTTGGTATGCTGTACGATATTCTTATGTGAATTTCTGTTTCAACTTAAGCCAGCCAGCTCAGTCTCTGTTGCCGGTAGCCAAACCCCCTTAGGTTGCTTTGCTTTACACACAAAATATATTCCTATATGAAAATAGTTTTTGGCAAATTAAGCTTCATTTTAAAACTATTTAAGTAAAACCAATGGTGAAATGAGTGTAAAACAATTCTCTCTTAATATATCCATTTTCTGAAATATTTTTACATTTTGAGTTTTCTTCAAGTGAATTTCACCTGAATTGTGCTTTTAACAAATGTAGTTGATTATGCCTTGGCAGGTATAATTTGACTCGGGGTCTGTCTGAATCGTTGTAATCCATCATGGCGTGCATGCGAAGATCCACTCTCAGTATAAAGCAGAGATATTTGTATCTTGTTGAGCTTCTACAAACAAAATGGAATAGAAATTGTGTGCAGGGTGCTCAAGTGCCTTTTGTGGTCACATATTTGCTGAGTAAAAAGAGTAGATTTGGTTTAGGTTCCTCTTTTTTTGAACTTCCATAATTAAGAAAGGGCTCTCAGTGTTTTATCATTTTGAAATTGCAATGTGTAATAGGAACTAATGAATCACTTTGTCATTATGAAAACCAAAGTAAAATTAGAATGTTGTTTTGCAAAAGCACACTGGCAGTTGTTCTGTTCAGAGTTGTGTAAGTTGTTCTACGTGCAGCAGTTCCATGAGCCTTTAAATATACCTACACCCTTGACTTCAGGCCTCTGTGGCTTGGATCAGGATGTTCTTCCCACCAGAAGCGCCCTCCACTGCCCCTTTGCCTGTTGAAGTTCTACTCATCTCCCAAGGCCAATCCAAACATTACCTTCCCCTGGAACCTTGCTCAATTCCACCCAGCAGAATTAGTCACTCCATCTTTTGGTCTCCCTGATCCTTTCTTCGTGCCACCAAGAGAGCCTACCTCCTCATCTAACAGTAACAAGCTATAGAAATGATCCCTGAAAGTATAGTCCTCATCTGATAGACTGTGGGCAAGCTGGGAAGGGCGGGAGGCACTGGCTCCCAGCTCTATGCAGACTCTACACAGAGCAACTACTTTCAATACCTGTAATCAAATTAGCTTATCTCCTAGGAACTGAATCCCCTGTTTCTTCATTTACAGGAAATCCCTTTAATGCGTTTTTTAGAATATCTAATATATGCAGTATTCTCAAAAGACCACAATTAACAACCATCTGCAGAAGGATTTTAATAATGCATATCGTGGAAACCAATATATCCCCCTTGCCTTAGTCTTTGTTTCCATTTAAATGTTACCATATGCTTCACACTTTGAATATTCTAATTTTGGGAGATTCAACAATACCTTTTGGGAATGAATCCCTTTTTTTGAGGCAAAATAACTTCAATTAATTAGTTAGATAAGGGGCTTGAGGAGAGAAGTGTTTAATTGTTTTTTTTTTTCCCTGACTTAAAACAAATCTTTTCTAATTTGGAGTTGACCAAGCCCCTGCACATCTGATAAATGGAAGTTCGAACAGTGGCCTTCCTAGATCCCTGTGACTCACATGATACAGTCTAGGTTCCATGTGTCCCAAATATCTTTCAGCACCACCCCATCCACTCCTGACTCGGACTTCATGTTTTATGCACACACTGTCTTTCTCTGACCTCTGTGCTCTTCCTATTCCTGCCTCCTCTGCTCGGAGGATTCGTCCTTTAGTCTTTGCCTGGCCAAATCCTACTCATCCTTCAAGACTCTGCTACTGCTCTACCATTGATTTTGTTTATTTATTTATTTATTTATTTATTTTGGAGACAGAGTATTGCTCTGTTGCCCCAGCTAGAATACAGTGGCATCATCCTAGCTCGCAGCCACCTGAAACTCCTGGGCTCAAGTGATCCTCCTGCCTCAGCCTCCCAAGTAGCTGAGACTACAGGTGTGCGCCACTGCATCAAGCTAATTTTTCTAATTTTAGTAGAGATAGGGTCTTGCTCCTGCTCAGGCTAGTCTTGAACTCCTGACCTCAAATGACCCTCCCTCCTCAACCTCCCAGAGTGCTAGTATTACAGGCATGAGTCGCCATGCCCGGCTCTATCACTGATTTTTTAAAAAATATTTTCTGAGTGCATGTTATTAGTCAGGAAGAGAAGACAGATAAGAACCATGTTGTCAATGGGCTTACATTCTAGTAAGGGAGACAGATAAACAAATAAAAATAAGATAATTATCAATTGTGACAAACTTTCTGAAAGAAATGAGCAGTATAGGATGATAGGGTGTACCTGAGAGTGGGGCTTCTTTAGGTAGGTTGTATTGGAAGGCCTCTCAGAGGAGGTGACTGTTGACTTTAGTCCCAAAAAGGAAGCCTTCTAATTAGGTTCAGCACCCCTTCTTAGTGTTCTCATCATCTCTTATGCATATCTTGACACGTGTCACCTTGTTAGCCATGTTTATGTGTTGCAGTGGTGCTCTAGTAAATGTTTAACATAAAGCCCACATTTGTAGTGTTTGCCAATTTCCTTGGTGTAAATACTCCCACCATGGCTGATTTCAAGCCACCAATCTGATGTCACTAGAGTTGAGAAGAGGTGCACAGAATTGCTCTTGGAAGCCAATATCAGCCAGCTTGAGCAGATTCCAGTACATCACTGTGTCTGTCTCTCCCACCAGGCTGTTTACTATTTGGGATAGATAATAAATATTCATTGAATCAGTGAATTCACCCATGTACATGTACCTACTCAACCTAAATCCATTGTTTCTAGTGTAATTATTACCTATGGCCTTTAAAGATGGCATGAATGGGAGTAAGTAACTATTGTATGCATTATGTAACTATTGTATGTGCTTCTCAAAATCCAATGATTAAAATATTTGTAAAGGCATCAGCATTCTATACACTATTGATTCTTATAAACCAAAAATTTTGAATAAATTAGGAGAGGAAAGAAGAAAGATATACATTAATATTCAGAAATATATCACATCAATATTAAGGCAAATGCTATGTTAGAAAAGAAAAATAAATTTAGACAGGTTATGCATTCTACTAAGACAAAGAAGAAATTAAGGGCTGTATTTCAGACCTGGTCATGAGCAAAAAAAAATGGCTTTAACCTGGTCATCACTGCTAACAAGAGGTAGGGAATGTGATTTTATTCTCTGGACATACTTTCATGTGCTTTATGTATTAATAGAACCTAGGTATAACCTGCTTTATGTGGAACAGAACCACATGTACAAAATACATAAAATATGAACTAGCGAGTTTTGATGATCCTTTATCTTAGTGGTTATTTTTATAGACTTTGGTAGAGGAAAATTTTAAAAAATGCATATCTAAGAAAGATTCATTGTGTTTAAAACCAGAGGGATTTTGAGCAGGCATGGTGGCTCACACCTGTAGTCCTAGAACTCTGGGAGGCTGAGGCAGGAGAATTGCTTGAGGCCAGAAGTTTGAGACCAGTCTGGGCAACATATTGAGAGTCTCCCAACCCCTCAATCTCTACAAAAAAAAAATAAATAAATACAAGCGTGGTGGCATGCACCTGTAGTCCTAGTTATTCTGGAAGCTGAGGGAGGAGGATTGCTTGAGCCCAGGAGTTTGAGGTTGCAGTGAGCTATGATCACACCACTGCACTTCAGCCTGGGCAACAGAGTGAGACCCTGTCTCTAAAAAAACAAACAAACAAAAAAACTCCAAAAAGTATTAGGAGATTAAAAATGGCTTCAACTTCTTTACTATTTCTCTCATTGAGTTGTGGACTCAGTGGTTACACATGAATAAAAATTAGAACAGAGAGACATTTTTCCTTCCTTCCTTTTCTTTTTTCTTCCCTCCCTGCCTCCCCCCAACCTTTCTTTTGCTTTTTCTTTCTTTTTCCCTTCCTTCTTGTGATAGTTTGAATAAACGGCCCCAAAGATGTTCATGTCTTAATGCCTGGAACCTGTGGATATGTTGCCTTACATGGTAAAAGGGATTTTGCAGGTGTGATTAAGTGAAAAGATCTTGAGATGAGGAGATTATCCCACATTATTTGCAGGCCTAATGTAACCAGAGGATTCTTGTAAGAACAGCAGGAGAGTCAGAAGATAAGGGTGTAAAAACACAAGCGGAGTTCAGAGAGGAGAAAAAGATGTCACACTGCTGGGTTTGAGATGGAAGAAGGGGCCATGAGTTAAGAAATATAGACAGCCTCAGTCAACTTAGAAAGGTGAAGAAACGGATTCTCCCCTGGAGTCTCCAAAAGGAAGGAATTCAGCCTGGTGGATGTAGTTTAGACTTCTGACCTCCAGGACTGTAAGATAATAAACATGTGTTATTTCAAGCCACTCAGTTTTTGGTAATTTGTTAAAGCAGCAATAGAAAACTCACATACTTTCTTCCTTTCCTTTTTTTTTCTTTTATATTTTTTCAAGAGGTAGCGTAATGTAGTGACTAGGATCATAAACTCCAGAGCCAAAATGTCTGAGTTTGAATTCTGGTTTCACCTGCTGTCTTTTTTTTTTTTTTTGGAGACAGAGTCTTGCTCTGTTGCCCAGGCTAGAGTGCCGTGGCATTAGCCTAGCTCACAGCAACCTCAAACTCTTGGGCTCAAGCGATCCTCCTGTCTTAGCCTCCTACTAGCTGGGACTACAGGTATGTGCCACCATGCCTGGCTAATATTTTTTTCTATATATTTTTAGTTGTACAGCTAATTTCTTTCTACTTTTAGTAGAGATGGTGTCTTGCTCTTGCTCAGGCTGGTCTCGAACTCCTGACTTCAAGTGATCCTCTGGCCTTGGCCTCCCAAAGTGCTGGGATTACAAGTGTGAGCCACTGTGCCCGGCCTCACCTGCTGTCTTACTCTGTAACCTGCAGATTACTCAACTTCTCTGTGCCTCTTTTAAGTCAGGTATAAATGAGAAAACTAATGCACACATCTTAGAGGGTTGCAACTTAATGCAGGCTAAGTGCTTAAAACAATGCCTGTATTATACGCACATTAGCTATTATTATTTTGTACCTTCATAAATGTCAAATTTAATAATTTTAAAAAATAATTTATACTTAGAGATGAATATTTTCTATTTTATTAATTAGCAGCAGCTTAATGGAGATTAGCATATGGGCTGTGGTTTATTTTCTTCTGAAATTATTTACTTCATTTTTCTGTTTGTTAAGATAATGTGTGCTAATTTTTAAAAATGTTGAAAAGATTTTTAAAGTGTAAAAGAAAGGAGAAGGTGTTAATAATTCTATTATTCTTCTAGATTCTGTTACGGGTAATATTTGGACACATTTCTATCTAGATTATTTTATTTTTGAAGAAATGGCTGAGGTAATATTGTTGTATATATGGTTTTACATCCTGTTTTTGTTTTTGTTTTTAACTTAAGTATATATTACAGACATTTTCTAAAAACACCATAGTGTAGCAAGCAATGACTCTGATGTTGGGCATTTGGCAACATTAAATTCTTTTCATAAATAATAATGAAATGAATTTTTTGCATAAATCTTTTTTTATTATGGCAAGATACACAACACAATTTATGATTGTAATTGTTTGAAACTGTACAATTCAGGGGCATTAAGTATTAATACATTTACAATGTTGTGCAACTATCACCACTATCTAGTTCCAGAATTGTGCATAAATCTTTCCTTGAATTTCAGATTGTTTCTGCAAAATAGAGAGTAAAGTATTGCATTAAGGGAAAGAATATTGTAAAGTACACCCAGTAAAGTTTTACTTGTTAGCTTTTCGTTGTGCAGGAATGTTGGTCTTATCATCCTCATTTACACAGAGTTTCATTCAAAATCCCTTTGCTAATTTACAAGTAAAAAATAAGATCTTATTTTGTTTGCACTTGTTTAATTATTATGAGGCTGAACATTTTTTAATAGGTTAATTAACTCTTGTATTTTATCTTGTGAGATGTCTGTATGCCACCTGGGGACATGAGGAGGTGAGGGTGCAACTCTACCCTCTATCCCACTGTCCTGACTTAACTAGAGGGCCCTATTCTTATCTGCTTTTTATCTTAGTTTCTATGCAGGATTTTATTGGAAGAAAGGATTCCTTGACTAACAAATGTTTGAAAACAACAAATCTGGACTAAAGGTTTTCAAATATTTGTGTGTATAAGTAATACCTGGGAAGCTTGTTAAAAATGCAGATGCCTAAGACCTATCCCAGAAGCCTGTGTGGGTGGAGCCAGGGAATTTGTATGTTAATCTGGTGCTAGGTTAGCTCACACAGACCATCCAAAAACCACAGTTTGAGAAATGCTGTTGTACCCTGTTTCTCATAGAGTAGGATTTACAAGGTGATTCTAAATCATACCCAAGATTATCTTGAGTGAGATCAAATAAAACCTAGGTGGCATTAAATAAAATGGAAGCACATAAGATGAGAGATTTTCCTTTGCCATTCTCTTTGCATCCTTCTGAATAAATTAAGAGGAGTCTCAGTTTGGTGAGAGTGTGTCTTTAGTAACTTTCTGACACATATTAACCTCTCTTTAAACAAAGATAGAATAAGGCTTAGGCTCAGAGATTTTAGCAGATAATAGTATCTAGTTAAATTTTAATGGCATTATGTTTTTAATTAGGCTTATTTGTGTGATTACCTTCTAATTATGAAAAATTATATTGGAATTTAATTATGGTACTGATATTAAGATATTAGGAAATGACAGTAGAGGTGTTATGGGTAAAAATAGTGAAGGTTGAAGTCAAATGCATCAAATCTACAGATCACTAATTCGGAATATGAGTTGCTGTCCAGAAAGATCAGACTCAAATCCAGAGCTGGGTAAGGTGGGGAAGGAAGACAGGAGTGGAGGTGGCTAAGAAGCTTTGGAAACAGCACTGGACACTATGTTCTTGATAGAGGGACAAAGAGGGACATTCTCCTTCTTCACAATTTTTACCTTGTGGCTCACACTGCCAGCTACCTTAAGAGGAGTGATGTACTTTGCTGTTTATTCCTGCGGATGATTCAAGTTAAAACAGAAGAACTTATGTCTATCTTCAGTGCCACATACGTGATTCTTTGCAGGACGAAAGAGTGCAAGTCCTTGCCAGCTGGCAGCCCAGTATTTGGCAGAGGGCTAACGATGCTGCCTTGAGAAGTTACAGACAGTTTCCCTTAGCCTCTTCTCCCATGCTTTGGAAGAAAAGAAAACATCCCTGACTCACCACGCCATGTAAGGCCTAAGGAGGACTCTAAGAGAGTTTTGTAATGGGTTCCCTCGTAAAGCATGAGAGAGGCTGGATTATTATTGACTAAGAAAGTTTCAGATAAAAAAAAAACTTGCTCAAATATTATGAATTTGAAAAAGCTGATTCTAGACCAAACTTCCTGATGTTTTCTGATTGTTTAGTATCCCCACGGGAAGTGTTATTTACATGCGAGAGTTTCCCTAAGACAACCATTTATCATACTAGCTGAAGTTTGTCCAATTATCTCATTTTCTGAACAGATCTCGGTTTTTAAAATGTTAAATCATTTTCTTTAGTAATACAAATTTTAAATGGAGAATATCTGTCACCATATCTTAATAATGGAAGTATGCTATTTTTAATTTTCTGTCTGTATAGATAAGAATCGTAAGGAAAAAAATAACTATTATAGTCCTATAATAATTTCAACATTTATAACCAGGGCTGGAAGTAAAGCAACAGAAATGTATCTTCAATGCAAATTTGTTCCCGGTGTCTATTTTCTCTGTAGATCTCTTTCAAGCCTTGAGAATAATGTGTCAGGAAATAAGAACCCATCCTCACCCCACCCCTTTTCTCTTCCAGTGTGGGCTGAGTGCTGTGCCAACTAATAGATGGGCAGTGCCGATTCTCCAGCTTGCTCTGTTGGAGATGGAGAATCTTAGTGCCTCAGGGCCTGTGTGGGCACAGCCTTAATCTTCAGAGACCTTGCCTTCAGGATTCGGGGTGGTGGAAAAAGCGAGAGAAAGCCTTCACTTACTCACTGTTGTCATTCAAAGCAATTACCATAGAACTTGTCGAACCTGGCATTGCGTTGGGACGTGCATCAGCAGAACTGAACAGTCTTTCTAGGGGGCGACTGTTCGCGCCATGTTAACACAGGTGTGCACGTGGTGGAAAAACTCCCATTCACGGCATGGCAAAGACATTTCCCCTTTCACGAAATTTGTGGATGGAATAAAAGATAGCCTTAAACTTAAATTGGCTTCTTTGGTCATCCGTCTGAGGGGCTTGAAAGCTTTCAGAAATAGGAATCCTGCAGCATTTGCTGAGGATGATTAGAAGCCACAGTGGACGTGGCAGCATCTTTGGGTATAGCACCAGAATTGCTACAAAATGTTTTCAGCCGCTGCTGCAGAGGAATCACCCCCGAGCCCCTGTACATGGTCCTCCTATTGCAATTGCTCTTCTAATGGTGACTTTGGGTAGACAGGCTGAAGCTGATGGATTCATTAGAAAGTTTCCCCTGGATTCATCCCGTACGATTTCTCTTCCCCCAAGGGTGTGGATGCAACTTTGGTTCTCCTTCCTGCACTCACTCCTCTGCCTCTCCTGTGCTTCCCATTAGGGCACAGAAGACTACTCAGCAGGTGAAGGCGTCGCACACTGTTTGATTTTTAATAGGAGAAACCTCCAGGCAGAGATAAATCTTACTTGGAGTGTAGGTGGTTGTAAGTTTGAAGTGAAATGTCAGTGTGGCATTTCAGCACTTCCAGTAGGAGCCCCCGAGGGCCACATAAATCATACAAGGCTGTACGACACTGACTTTCACTTGAAGTATAAGCTGAGCAGATGATTCTCCTTCTTCACACCGGAGGCCAAGTTCATTCTGAAGCAGCCATAGGCAAGATGAGGGTGGCCTTCTGGAGGAGTAAGGTTTGAGTCAACTCATGGAGAGTCAATGAGAGAAAGAGCCTAGTCCCCAACTGGTCTCTGCCCAGAAGCAAGGGCTCTAGGAGTTGGTGCATGAGCTCTCTTCTCTTAATAATCCAGGCCAGGACAAAACAACTGGGTCTGTGGAGAACCCAGGATATGTAAATGATAGTCATGTGCCTGTCAGGCACTCACCAGAATGCATGACTCCATGGTCCAAGAATCCCTACTGTATGTGTAATTATGATGCACATAAATCAATTTCAATTTCTTAGGCAATGCCCGATAGTGCATAGTCTTTGTTGTCCCTGGAGAATGGGGCACATCATGCAAGGTGACAGTCTGCTTAGATGGCTACTTTAAGGAAGAGATGCTGTTGCAAAAGAAATGTTGTAGTTAAAAACCACTGACAATGATGAATTGATTGAGCTTGGACACAGACCCTAGAATGTGAATACCTCACCACTCTTTAACTTGCAGTCCACCTTTGATCAGGCTTTTCCTGTGATTGTGCAGCCAGGAAATAACAGTTCTCTCGGTTTAGCTCTTAGGTGGCATTTGGGAAATGGCTGCCCTTTAGGACTTGGCTCTGGTCTTCTTGGTATTGGGCTGTGCTCCATTCTTCTGAGCACGTTAGTGTCTCAGATTCTTTTTGCGGTTGGGAACACTATCAATCCCCCAAACCTGCTCCTTGTACTCTAGCAGCTGATATTATATTAAGTTCAAAGGAAATTATTAAGCAATTCTTTAGGGTCTTCATGTGAAACTGCATTTTGATCAGTACACCAGATATAATTTTTAAAAGTCATATAAATTCTACCAGCTTAAAAGCAAAGAGGGTAAAAATGATTTGCATTATGTTTCTAGGACTTCTTAAAAAATTTATTTTCTGGCCAGCCAAGAACTCCAGCTGATTTCAGCTGCCGTTATTTGGTGTTGTGCAAAAAAAAAAAAACAAAAATTTCCAAAAGAATTTTGTTATCAGCAATGCTGCTATGCAGCCTGGCATAACACACTTGACAATATCAAAAGAGATGGTATCATATAAATGTAACAGGAAGCAGAATACAGTTTTGTTTCATGATTTGTCCAGAAAAAACAAATTACCCTGAGTGACCCAAGGCAACCTGACTTCATTAGACCCCTGCTCCTTATCCACATTATAATTTTGCCCCCATAAAGAGATTATAAAGGAAAGGTTACCAGGCTTTCAGAAAGGAGACTCTATCCTTTTCAGTGACGTCTGATTTATGAACTGTTTAAACTATTTCCCAAAGTCTGCCTTCACGGCCTCCCCCGTCTGATAAACACTGCACAAAATTTCTGCTGGTTTGCAGAATCCGACTCTTATGTGTCTGAAGTCCTTTTTTGGATCCTGGGAGGAAGAAACATTGAAGTCTCCGAAGAGCTGCTGGTGACAAATGTCTAGTGCATTTCCTGATGGCAGGAAACAAAAGTGAGACTTGAAAGAGAAAACATACGTGCAGTAGAATCCTCTTCCTTCAACTCTTTTGGAGCCAAATGCTGACCTATCCGATTTTTACATCCCCACTCCCACCCCCTCGGCGATTCTCTGTCTCACATTGTGGTCTGTTCTCCAAAAATATATCCTTCTTGGTTTCAAACTGGATGGAATTACAGAAAACAAACTGTAAGTTCCCGGGCCCACATTTTTCTCACAGCCAGGCAGGGAGTGGGTGAGAGCCTGTGGATTACCCTCTCCCAACCCCCTCAATCTTATTTTCAAAAGCAAATTCTTTTAAAAATATAGAGAGAACATAAACTCAGCAGTCATCTGGCACTGAGCGAGCATGATTATCTTTCAAAATAATAATGATGCCAAACTTTGTAGAAAGAGGAAACTGCTCTCTTTGTTCCAAAGACCCTACAATGTAGATAAATATCTCTCAAGGACTTTTTTAGAACTGATTCATTTGCTAGTCTAGACTTATAGGAAGGCATCATAAAACTGTTTTCAATGGGCCAAATTCTCTTCCAGTGCAACCTTATCTGCCCCAGAACTGAAATGAATCCCAGTTTTAGAAAGAATTTGGCAACCCCAGGCCAGTTCTTTTCCCATTCATCTGATCTAAATCTTGATCAACATCATATTAACAAGGGTTTTGAAGGTTTTTTTGTTTGTGTGCTTTGTTTTTAACAAGGGACGCCTCTTCTACCTGAATTGGCCAAGGAGATGATTTCTCGGGCTCTGCTGAGAGAGGACTTTGAGTGTGAGATAGTTGTTTGGTTGGAAGGCAGGTTTGCTCCCCTTGGATCTAACATCTCGATCTTACAAGGACATTTGTGGGGCCCCTTTGTGCCCTGCACAAGGCAGCAGTGAGTAGCATTTGCAGTATTAGGGTGTTGGCTCAAAAGAGACAGCGTATTATTCCATAGAAAGTATGAGAGCATCTGGGAATTATGAGGGTGTTTGTGAATAACATTCCTGGTAGACACATGAGATCAGCCTTCTTCCCGCCCTCACCCCCACTGGAGAGCGGGGGTGGATGGACAGAGGTGAGGTGGTGTGACATGACAGCTGGAACACAAGTGGGAACAGTCAACTTGGCCATACTGAAACCCTGTTTGCCATCTCCATGTGGGGCCACTCCAGCATTTGGTGTCCAAGGGCACTGAGTCCTGGCCAAACTTGTCTTCTTATTTTTAAGGGGAGCAAGCTTCAGAAATTATTCAAGAAAAACTCAAAAATTTCCTTGGATATCAGGTAATTGATATGTAAGCGACACGTTGCTGGAACTTTAAAATATATGAATCAGAACTATATGGCATTAATTTTGCTAGACTATTCCATGAACTTTGAATATCAAGGAGCAAAATCTTGGACACTTGGTCTTTGTTTTACTGTGATATCTTCCAATTCAGAAGAGAACAAGGTTTTTACATGTTTTTTTGGATCAGTACTGAGACGGTCGAGTTTTCATATTTTCTGAAAAAATTACAAGATAAATTACTTCTTTTGACTGTCCAGGGCGGGCCCAGTGCTGGGAGCCTTCCATTTCGCTATGGCCTGTGTCCGTGATTTAGAGTGGTGGAATTTAACTCCCGTACCTGCTGGGGCCTGTCTTTCTTTCTGGAAGGAGGGACTCTGGTGGGGTTGGCGTCTACTGTCCTCACTGAGGTCTTATAAAGTGTGATGACACTCTGGGCATAGAGTGGATGTAACAGAATGAAGTGATTTTCCTGCTCTCTGAATGTCATGTATAAAATGTGAGCAGAAGCAGGAGCAATGGAATGTGTATGTGTGAGTGTGAGTGTGTGTGTGTGTGTGTGTGTCAGTGTGAGTGCATGTGTGTGTGTGTGTGTGTGTGTGTGTGTGTGTTTGGAGTTACAAGTGACCAGAGGCAGCTGAGCTTTTGGATTAGAGAGATGTGGTCTGGGCTTGCACCATTGATTTTTCACGAATGTGGGGAGACTTTATCAGGAAACCCAAGTCATGGAGGGGTTCAGTTCAGATTCAGCATAATAAGGCAAAGATTATCATTTCCCCAAAACAGGGTTGAAGTCATATTGGATAGGAGGAATACAGATTTCTCAGATGAAGCTAGTGGCATGGTCTTCAGTAGGAAATGACTCCTCCTGGTGAGGAACTGTGGATGGTTTTAGGTCTGGTGGGCAAAATCACACCCTGTCACAGGGCATTGCCATTGTTGTCTCTCCTGTCCCCAGAACCCAAGCTCACCTTTTGGATCCCGGTCCCCTCTACGTGGAGCAGACATAAAAGCTGTGGGCTTTCAGCCTGAGCCTCCAGAATTTGCAATGTACATGAAAAGAACCAGTCGCTGGCACCAGGGGAAGAGTGGACTCAGGAATGCTAAATGAGGTGGGGCTCTAAGGGCAAAGATAGGGGAAGAGAGAGGAGGGGCAGAGTTAGGGTACAGGGGGGAGGACCATGTGATCATTCAGAGGGCTCTCTTCTTGTGACACAGAGTGTTCAAGTTGCATCTCCCTATTCCCTGATGGCTTTGGAACAATTTCCTGAATGCTTGAAACCTCAGCAGGGTCCAGTGTGTCATCTGTTCAGGGAGGGAGGGGAAATGCTACTTAAAAAGAGTGATGGAGAAATAGGGACCCTGTGCATCCAACAGACTTTGGAAAGTACCATTATTGTGCACCACCAGGCAGCACGGAGCCTCAACTTGTGTTTATCTACCCAGATGGAGAAACAGTACAAAACAGCACAGTTGATCCACTCTGAGGTCAGATAGAACAGATTATGTGGGACAGAGAAAAAGGACTTGTTTAGGTTTGTTCTTCTTCATCATCATTATCATCATCATCGTTTCCAGACTAAGGTACCCTCTCCAGTGGCTAAAGGGACACACTGATTAGGGACCATTACTCTGGAGTTCCCTGTATATGAAAATAATGCTCACTGGAGACATCTGAAATTGTGCATGAGGACATCAGAATTTCCCACTATCCATTCTATTGTTTCTCCCAGATGAATTCCCCCGGGACACAGTGACAGCAGGCACTTCATGCATTTCCAGAATAGGACAAAGGCTTATCATGGACCTTATAACTAGAAATTCTTAAAAGAGTTCTGTACATACTTAGGAAAATGGCTACGTGACTTCAAAGCTTATGTAAACAACGTAAGTCCGCATATTAGTTATTCCCAGCCTGCTTATCTATAGTTATCAGTAAAATCCTAAGGAGGAGCAAGGGTGAGGGGTATGGAAGGGACAGAAGAAAGGAGGGAAATCTGGAGGCCTGGTCCATTTCAAGGCTGTCTGGGACAATAGAAAAATCATGATGCAAAGTCCATAAGGCTGAAGGATGGCAAGGTGTGTGTGTGTCTCATGGGGAGAGAGTAAGGGGGTGCCATCTTGGGGCAGAGAAGCTGGGGACCCACAGGGATCCCCCAAAAGTGTGACATATCTGCAGAGGGCATGTTTTTTAAAAAGTTCTGAGCATAGACTCACTCTAGCAATCACACACAGGGATTTGTCAGCCTTCTAAATTTGCACTTTCTGTCCCTGTCCTCACTAGCCAATCTCTTTTGTTGCTGTTGTTTTAAAGACTTTCAGTTGCACAACTTTCTGCACATTGCTGTCATTTGAACATACACAGTGAAAATCTTTGGAGTGCTTCCCTTTCAAATGTTTGTGGTTGACAAATATCTTTTCAAGTAACATTTTCCCACTTAAAATGTAGTAAACTAATTGTTTAACGCTAATCCAAAGTAAAAAGGAGCTTCCCTTCCTCTTGTTTTTCCCTTAATCCTCCTCCTCCTCCTCCTCTTGGCCTTTCTCCTTTGATCTATGAGATGGTTGGTTAGCTTATCATGGCAATGTGGCATTCAATTTTTTCCTCTTTGCAAATACATTTGGAGCAAATCCTATGATACGAATTGAGAGATCACATTTAGAAAAGCTTCCTAAAGTCTTAAACCCTTCAGTTAATAAATATGGCAAGCACTGTAATTTATAGATGGGATTATAGCATTCCAACGTCTATCTGGGCTCTGCTTTCCCAACTCTCAGGGGTAATGAGATGATGAATGAGTTAATATTTGTTCAAGGATTTGAAGAAAAGCGACGTCTTAAATGCTTATGCATTTCAACCTCAAACTACACTTCTACAGAATTCCCTTTAAGTAAGAAAAAGGAAGGAAAACGGTGGCAGAAACGACACAAAGCAACTCTCTCCACTTCTTCCCAAACCTCCAGAGCTCAGTGGAGGTGGATCAGAAGTGTCTGTGGATGACAATACCCGTTCAAGTGTCGTTCTTGCCAGACGTAAGTGAAGGGGGCACTGTTGACAGATCTCTCCTTCGTGACCTCTAGTACTTTCTGGGCCCCAACACCCAGAGCCTCCCTAAAGTCCAACGGCTGTGATCCTTCACCAGAATTTCCCAGCATGGTATGGCTCCTCCCCAGTTTACACCACACTGCCAAAAATTTGCAGTCTTTTGTCCTTTCGAGCCCAGACAGATGACTGAGCAGCGACTCTGCTAAAGTAATTTGACCCAGAAAGTTAATCACTGCTAATATCTCAGGAAAGATTTTTCAACAGTCATTAAAGTAACAAGAACAAATGCAGAAACCAGAACAATAAAAACAGTAATAATAATATCACTCATCAAGTCCTGACCATGGGTAACAGTCTGTACAAAGTCCAGACATTACCTAATCAATCCACACAGCAGTCCTGCAAGTGGGGATTAGTATTATCCTCATCTTACGTGCTGGAGAGACAGGCTCAGAGAGGTTCACTAACTTGCCTGAAGTCACACAGCTAGTAAGGCAGCTGAGTTGGGATACACACCACTAAGCCGCAGGCTTTTTTGGCTATAAACTCAAGATTCACAGGTGGCCCTCTCACCCCCAAAACCTTATATAATACATGTCTTGCAAATAGAAGAAGATCAGTGAATGTTTATTAACTAAACTAAATGGAATTTTTCTGTGTAATTTAGGGAAGTCTCAACTTTCCATGAAAAACATTTTACATTTACAGATAAGAAAAGAGTGAATATTATTTGTAATTTAAGTACTATGGTTGGTTAAAGGGGAAGGAAGGTAGTTTGGGGAATGAGGGTTTTCTTACTTATCAACTGAGAATTATTGGACAATCTTCTTTTTCCCTCGTTGGCCTTTGAAGTCAGATCACATAAACAAGTACCTGACTGCGTGAAAGGCTATGTCTGCTTCACACGATCTTCGAAAATCTTAGCAGCACCATCTAAATGATTGAGCATTTACTAAGCACACAGACTTAGACAGAAACTTGGATCCTGTCTTCTAGGAATTCGCAATCTAATAGAAAAAAAGCAGGACCTCAGAGAACTTCCCGTGTCTGATTTCATTTCTAGAACGCCCTTGGCCGCCACATGGGGAAACACTGGTAGTGAATTCTAAGGGGATTTAAAACTCCCTGATGATAGTTTTAGGAGATGTGAGTTTCTGCTTTGCTAGGTGAATTTGCCATTTCCCCCCATGTCAAGAAAGTGAGGCAATTCCAAAGGAATGTGGCATTGTAATATATCTAACAGGAAACCCATATAGGCAGTTCCTTTTCCGTCTGGAGTTGGAAGATGAAAGGAAAAGCAGAAATGGTCACATTACAAAGCACAAAGCCTGTGCTTTTACAAACAAAGTCTGAATCGTAATTTTACTTGGTGTGGTCCCACCGTACATAGACAAGTCCTGAGGGTCTGTGTGCATAAGAAGCTCCCTCCTCACCTGTCTCATCTCAGCTCTACTCTCTGTATCTCCTAGTGGGCCTCCTTAAAGTCAGTTCAACTCAAAGAGTATTTACTGGGGAAGGCCCTGCGACCCACGACCTACCTGGATATGGGGAATGCAAGGATTGAAAAGATTAAGATGTGTCAGCTCTACAGTACTTCACTCCTACCGACACCAGGGAAGGTCCCCAGAGGATGAAGCCCAGAAGACCTGTTGGTTCGTGATTCTTTGAGTGTGACATGTGGACTCACTTTGAAATTCACAATGGGACCACCTCAGCCCAACTTTGCAGATGCCCTGTACGTTGATCAGGCTATATTCTAGAAAAACTTGTCCTGTTCATTTATGCTGTCCACTTTTGTGTCCCTTCCTCAGACCAGAAACAAAGTGAACTAATAGGAAGATTCATGCAGTTCTTTTGCTTAAAGGTTAAGGAGATACCGTGGCGCAATGCAGATCGGGGCTGGGAACTGTGCTTTCATCTGATTAACTCATCTCCTTGCGTTATACACAAGGAAGGCCTCATAGTCCAAAGGGTTTAGAATGCATCCTGTTTCTGACTTTTCCCTCTTTCCACCCTTCCTCTTGCAGTTTTGTGTCCCATCTTCCTCTCTCTTCCCCCATTTGTCACCAAGAAAGAAATTCTTTCCCTTGTTTTACAAACCCCCAGATTCAGATTTGAGTTAAAACCTAGTTAGCGCTACCTTAGTTTTGCTGACTCCAAGGGGCTCGTGGATGAGCTGAGATCTCCTGGTGGGGTGAGGGAAGATGACAGTTCAATTTTTCCATCACTGAGATGGAAAATTTTCCAATGAATTACAGAAGAACACGCATACCTCACCATGGTTGAGTATTTGTTTCCTTCTGAGGATAATACAGGTTAGTTGCAAGTGGGCAAAGCTTTTCCTTCCTCTTAAGATGACTTCAGCCTTATTCCCAATGAAATAATATTTCTGATACTATTTTTCTAATTCTCATCTTGCTCCTTCCCGTCCTCATTATAACGATGAGCCTGTTATCAGAGAATGATCTTTGTGGCTGTTTGGACCAGTGACATGAGCTTCATATGGACCTTTCATGATCCCTGCATCTCATCCCATAGAAAGTTTGTGTGTGCATATGTGAAAGTCTATGCATCCTGACACTGCTCGGTAGAATATTGCAAGTGCTACAATAAGAAAGATAGAGCTATGGGTAGGTGGAGTAAGAAGGCATTCAGACTAGCCTATTAGGAAAGTTTTCTTAGCTTTTGAGGGCAACGTTGGAACTGGGCCTTATTGAAGAGGTAGAATTGTATCAGAAAGAGATGAGAAGGTAAGTAGTGAGCAGGGGCACGAGTACTGAGGACACCAGGTAAGAAAATACTCAAGAGACGTTAACCACCACCACCACAATTTATATTCACAGAGAACTAACCATGTGCTAGGGACTGATGCAAACAATTCACATGTTCAGACTTATTTAACTTTCATCACAAACAGTGGTGAAATTTTAACTGTAATTAGGGAAGACACTAATTGGATTGAAGTATCAAGAGAGGCAGAGGGAGGTATTAAAAAGTAAGGCTAGAAAGATGGTCTGGAAACATAGCCAAGAAAAACTTGTCCTGTTAGATAATCTGTACTTTTTTCCCCCATAAGAGCCCATGGACTGTTTGTGTTTTGGTTTTTGTTTTGTTAACAAAGTAGCGACATGATTGGTCTATGATGGAGAACAATAGCACTGGTTGCTATGTGAAGGGTGGATCAGAAGGCAGAGAGACTAGGACAGATCACATGGAAGTGAGAAGTAGGGAGAAGGAAAGGAGAGGAGATGAGAGCTGTAACCCATCCCTTCACTCATGTACTCACTCAACACACATTAGGAGATTACTGTGTGCTAGGAGTTGAGCACTGTGCAAAGTGTCTGAAAATTAGATTATGAGGACTTTAAGCATGGAGTAGGAATTATTGAGAAGTTGAAGATGATTTAGTTTTGGGTTCCAAAGCATGAAAAGGAGGTGACACCATTATCCAAGAGTGGAAATATAGGAAAAGGAAAAGATCTGAAATATATGACCTATGCATCTTCATTTCACTGTAGCTTTCCTGTACACGATGCCTTCATTTTTTATCATGTTCTTCTCAAAAAAAAAAAAAAAAAGAAAAGAAAACAAGAAAAAAGTGGAGGGAGAAGATTTCCTATTGTTTAGTCTCGATTTGGCCTTCAAGGCTCCGTGCTCTGGCTCCAACTTACTTTTCTATGCTACCTATTCTCTCTATCGGACCGCAAGAGCCCTTCATTCTAGCCAGGCCAGTTTATTTATCCTCCTTCTGACAGAATCTTCTCTCTACCTAAGAATGATCCATGCTGAGATCCCAGATTACAGTTCCATTCTATCCTTGTAAAAGAAGCTCAAGGCAGCTCTTCTATGCTTTCTGCCTCACGTGGACACAGCAAGAAGGTGCCATCTATAAAGCAGAGAATGAGCCCTCACCAGACACGAAATCTGCTGGTGCCTTGATCTTGACTTCCCAGCCTTCAGAATTGTGGACAATACATTTTTGTTCTTTATAAATCACTTGATCTAAGGTATTTTGTTATAGTAGCAGGAATGGATTAAGATAGATTCAAAACCTAAAGCCTCGCCTGACCATTTCAACCCTCAGAGACGCTCCCTCCTTCATAGCTGCCTCAATTCCTCTAAAGGCCCTGTGAGTGTCTTACAGAAAGGTGATGCCTGCTTCATACACCTTTGGTTCTTAGAATCCAAAGCTCAATACTGCATGTTCTGTAGTCCCATAGTACACACTGGGCTACTAACTGGGGTAAGTTTGCAAGACTTCTGAAGGCCACAGTGTTGCAGCCGAGACAGCCAGGGTGAAGTTCCCTTTCCTTTTGGAGCTTGTCTGCTGAGGTTCCTTTGGATACACTGATACCTTATGGGTGCATATGCTCTGACTTTGAAAATCACCTTTAGCAACAGCACTGTGCTTATCGGCAATCATGTAATACAAATCCCTTAGATAAGAATGTAGCTTATTTCCTGCTTCAGTGTTTAAAGGATATATTTCAGCGTTTGCTAGTATTCTCTTTTAAAAGAAAGAGAATTAAGTGTTTTTTCCTAAGCACACTGGAGAACTGGAAAATTTATAAATTTTGAATATTTCCTCTTTTAGCAGAATATTCTATTTTTCTTTTTCTTTCACTTGCCAATGAATATTCTAAATGTGATACCTGCTAATAAAAGGATTCAGTGTTCACAAAGAAAAATGGTGCCTTAGATGACCTCAAACAATGGATTATGGTGCTTATGCAATTAGTCGACATCTGAGAGATTTGAGAAAAACATATCCTTGTGAACATGAGTTTCAAAATTAATTGCAACTGAGCAGAAAACCCAAAGCAATTTGAACTTTTAATTTTAAGTGCTGTAATTGGTTGCCTAGCGCCAAAAAGAAAATTGGTTTAGTGGCTTTCAGAGAAATCACAGAATATATTACATATTTAAATTTTTTTAAGCTTCAAGAAGACTGGTTTTTTTCCTTTTTTATGAATGTATTGATTTGTGTTTATTTGTTGAAATGAAATAGAGTTGAATAAACCTGAAATGGCTGGGGAACAAATATTGAAGATACTTAGTACATTCTATTTATAACTACAGTGTTTTTTATGTATAAATGCTTTATATGAAGGTATATGTGTCTCTGTGTGTGTGTGTGTGTGTGTGTGTGTGTGTGTGTGTGTGTGTGAATGTGTTGCTGTATATTTATTGAGGATCTGATTCTCCATTTTATATCAAGTGTTTCCAGGGCACTGGCAAGGCATAAATTATGTCTTTATAACCCACATGTCAGAATTGACTTTCCTCTTTAGAGGTAGATAAGATTGAACCGGACTTCATTTTGCTATTTGTGGAAATTCCAATGCCTTTGCTGATGATAAACATCAAAGTGAAGATGAGGGTTATATCTAGAGTGGAGTGGGAGGGAGATGTTGGAGAAGATACACAGGGAGTTTTAAATGCATTGACAGTGTGTCTCTTAGGCTGGCTGAGGTATGTGTACATATTCATTGTATTCATCTTTATGCTTCTTTTGGTGCATGTTTTTTTAAATGTTTTGTGAGAAAACTTTTGAAATGCCCAATTCCTTCTTCAAAATTTGTGTGAATTCCGGGGTGTCTTACGCATCTGTCCTTACCCTTGGTTCCAATATTCTGTGTCTGCTGCATGTGTTCTATGTAGGAAAACATTCCACCATGCTGACTGGGTTGTTCCCCTCCCACGGTGACCCAGTGCTGGCACGAAATTAAGCCCTTTCCTTGATTTACACACATGCTGACCCCACAGATGCAGGAGTCTTAACTCAAGTTTCAGAGATGCAGGCATTTACTTCTTAAGAATGTAAGCAACTAAAAAGTCAATGCTACTGCTTGGGAAGAGCTTCTGGCCACTCTGCCACTAGGAATTTTATTACCAGCACTTCGGCCTAGGCAGCATCCTAAACTTTCCCACCCTGCGTAGGCTCCTTTTTATCTTAACTCATTCTTTCCCTCCCAAGCAGCCTTCAAGAACTCCAAATCCTTCTTGCCCTGAACAGAACCCAAAGAACAGTTTTGGTCTTTCCTGTCTTAATACTCAACCCCACATTATAGGCATTGAATAAACATTTATTGAAAGATGAATAAAACTCAGTTCCTAGCCCACTTTCTCATGTTCAAAACCCATCAATAGGCTCAAAATTTCTTTCCTTTTTTCCCCAGCATATTATGGGGGTACAAATGTTTAGGTTACATATATTTGCCCAATGTTCACACAAGGGGAGAAGTCAGATTGGAAAGTGCCTTCTTCTCACATAAGACCACCCACACCCAAGAAACACTTTTTGTTAAAGGATGAACTAACCAAAAGAGAACAATTCAAAAAAGCAAAAACCAAACAATCAAAACTCATACTGCTAATGGAAACAGGAAGTCTTTTCTGAGAATTCTTAATCAATAGCCAACTCTCGTATAAATTTGTGTGCTGAATTTATACTATAAATGTGGTCCCCAAGTCTCCAACTTTATCGTGGTCTTAGATTTAGATTGGTATTACCCTAAAGAAGAAGGAAATACAAATCTTCTCTAGAAAAGTTTGCTTTAAACCCAATCCTTAAGGAAGTCCCATAGATAAAGTTTCAATGAACATAAATTCACAACAAAGACATTGATTTACTTTAAAATTTGAAGTCAAATATGCATACTCATATTTATATAATAACCAGTAAGAGAATATAAATAGAATGTATAACTTCAAAATGAGTAGAGAGTAAAATTTGGAATGCAGGAAAAAATAATTTCAAAAGGGAGCAAGAAAGGAGAGAAAGAAAGAAAGACCAAAAATGTGAAGAAAAATAGAACATACAAGATAAAATGGTAAAAATGGATCCTAATTTATTAGTAACCAACAAATAATATAAGTAATAACATTGTCTAGTTAAAAGATAAGAGTTATAACATTGAAATATAATTGCAGCTATATTCATTTACAAGAGACATACCTAAAACATAATAACACAAGATAGAAAGTAAAAGAATAATAAAAGAGCAGTTACAGTGGTTGTAAAATACATCTGCAAATTATTTGACACTCTCCCCTTCGAAAGGTAGAGTCTAGTTCCTCTGCCCTTGAATCTGGACTGGTCTGATAGAAAGTGATAGAACTGGTGCAATGTGATGTCTTTAAAAAATGTCTCTTTCCACTTGACCTTCTGTCTTGGATCACTTGCCTGGGGCCACCACATCTTGAGAACACTGAAGCTGCCTATGGAGCAGATCCTTGTGGGGAGGAACTGAAACCTCTTGCCAACAACTAACACCAATTTGCCCGCAATGTGAGTGAGTCACATTGGAAACACACCCTCTGGCTCCAACTGGGCATTGAAGTGACTTTATTCTCATCTTCACTTCAACTCCAAGCCAGAACTGCCCAACTAAGTCACTCCAGAATTATTGACTCACAGTATCTAAGAGGATGATAAATGCAAATTGTTGTTTTAAGCCATTACATTTTAGTGGTAATTTGTTATACGGCAATAAATAATGACTATATTAGGCAACTACTATGAAAATGTAGCTGGCATAGCTATATTATTATCAGAGAAAATAGTATTACTACAAATAAATGAGATTGCCACTTAATGGTAAGAGATTTTTCTACATTCACATGAAAGAAATGGCAGATATAAACTGATAAGAACTTAATATAATTTCAAGATATATAATATAAAGCAAGAATTGACAGAAATATAAGGAGAAATTAAAAAATCCATTATGGTAGGACATTTTTACTATACCTCCATCCATAATTATATATATATATCAAAGAGCAAAAAGTTTAGGAGATATAGAAGATTTGAAAACACAGTTAAAGTACTTCATTTAATCAGCACTGGACCCAACAATTGGGGGAATACTCATTCTTTTTAAGCATGTGTGGAATAGTCACAAAAATTTGACCATATACGAAGGATCAAGCAAATCTACACATTTCAAAGAATTGTTAACATAAAGTCTATAGAGGAATATTGAAGACTATGAAGTAATTCGATACTTTCATGTAGCTGGGGAGGAGTATATCTCACAGAAAAGAGAGAGACGGAGAGATAGGGATATATATAAAGACAGACAGACAGAAAGGGAGGGAAAGAAAGAGACAGAGACACAGAGAGAGAGAGAGAGAATGCACAGAACAGACCTACAAATTAGGAAACAATTTACATGGCTTCATTTGAGAAGTAACAAACATCTAATAAGTGAATGTTTTGAAAAACAGCTCTTCCATTCACCCTGCCAGTGCCTAACAACTTTCCCACATAGTCCCTCCTTAGCACCAAAAGCATTTGTTAAAACGTCAGTGCTATCTAGGAGGACTAACCCACAGGGATATCAGTGTTTAGACTCTTATTTCTTTCCTTTCTTTTTTTCCCTAGCCAGGCCTCTGGCAAGACCATGAGGGAACGTAATGTGGAATACAGAGAGAATATTTTAATTGGGACAAAGAAGAGGTAATTGACAAAGACGCAGAACAGGGGATATTGCCAAGTCGGACTGCATTTCTGCAGATAGGGCAGTGCGCGACTATGTGGACGCTTGGCACAGGGGCAGGAGGAAGGAGACACAGTACATTGCAGTGTCCACATGTCCCCGCCTACTTGCCAAGCCAACCCCAACTAGGTCTGAAAAGATGTAAACAGCCTCATCTATGCAGAGTTAGAATGACCGAATGACAGGCTTCTCTCCAGTCCCCACTGTATTTGCTTAGTCCTCGTGGATGGGTTTGACTGCATCCCTTCTTTCTGCTCCTGCTAAGATAAAACTCTTCACTGAACTATTTTTCTTCTACAGATGCTTCCTTTCTCCATTCTTGCCAGGTCCCTGGAGCTATGACTTGTTGCTTCTTCTCCATTCATTGGCTGGAGGTTAGTGACAGTCCAGATGTACTTCATAGAACTGCTGGCAAATTCAGTCATTGTGTTTCAGATTGACACGATCTTTCATTGACTCCATGTTTTTCAGGACCCCATAGTGAGTTTAATTTGGACTGTTGATCACTGTACCTGGAAAGGAGCCTCAGCCTTCTGTGAATTCCCTCAAGCTTGGTTTATTTGTTCTTAGTTTTCCAATTTCCATGATGGCCATTGTTGAGACTATCATACGTTGAAGCTTATCTACCCATACGATAATTGAAAAAAAAAAGGAGAAAAAGACAAATTTACCTCTCTTAATTTTTCCAGGTAAAACTGAAATAATCACAAGGTCCCATGGGGCCAAACCTCAAATCAACCTAACAATCAAAGTAATATTGTCTAGCAAGCAAAAAGCAATAAAAATAGTTTCAGCAGAATTTGTACTTCTTTAAGACTGCTAAGAAGGTGACTCTCATCCCATAGAGACCCCTCTTTCAAAGACCCTTCTTAATTCTCTCCATTCCTTTTCTTTCACATTCCATACTGTTTCTGAGCTTTTCCATTCTCCTTTGTGAATAAAATGATTTTCCACCTCACTGGTAAAAGTGGCTGCTGGGACTTGCGTTTCTACTTTCCCCACCATCACAGCACCCAGATACTCGGGACCTGCAGGACACCCAGTCCTTCCTGAGCCTGCAATGCCATAATCTTCCCAGAAAGAAGTCTGGGCTGCATCTGGGAAAGTACAGGCCTCCCTCTTTGGCTGATTTACTCTTAAGAAATTCTTCCATGACCCTGGCAGCAAGCACTAGCATTTTTTTCACATTTGTCATGAACTAGGAACCACAGGCAAAAATTAATGTAAAACAACAATGTTTCAAGTAGTGGGAAGCAGGCTGCGACAGAGAGTATGGGATATGGAGTGACTTTGAGAAGGGGAGGGTCCGGAGGGAGGGTAAGCAGTACATCCATCCAACCCACAAGTGCTCCTAAGGAGAAGAGGGCCACAGATATTTAATAAGTGCAGAAGAGAAATTTAAATTAGGAGATTTGGAACTGAGAGTCCAAAACAGGGATCAGTGTGTGATATATCCATACTAACCCATTTAGCTCAAATAATTCTCTGAAGATGCAAAAATTTTTTATATTGGAAAGATAATGTGTAATTTAGGCCTAAAAAGATGCAGTAAGACAAGAAGCCAATCTGTTTAAGGCCAAACCCTTCCTCTGTCTCTTGATCACTCTTTTTTTCTTTATCTTTAACCACTTTTTAATCACACATTCTTCTTCTCAATCTATAAAAATGCTCATGTCTCTTTCATCCTAAGGACAATATCCTTTGGTTATCTTCTTTCTATTAAAACTAAGCTGCTTTAAAGAATAGATTATATTCACTTTCTTTTTTATTAAGCGAATTTTATTTTTAATTGACAAATCGTAATTATATACATCTACAGGGCACAATATATGTTTTGACATATGTAAACAATGTGGAATGATTAAATCAGGCTGATTAACATAACCATCACCCCCCTTATCATTTTTTTGTGGTGAGACATTTGAAATTTACTGCCTTAGTTATTTTGAAATGCACATTGTTGACTATAGTCACCTTGCTGTACAACAGATCCCAGAATTATTCCTGCTGTCTGTCTGAAACTTGGTGTCTTTTCACTAACAATTCTCCATTCCCTCCTTCCCTCCCTACTCAGTCTCTGGGTAACCACCGTTCTACTCTCTGGTTCTCTGAGTTCAGCTTTTTTAGATTCCTCATATAAGCGAGATCATGTGGTATTTGTGTTTCTGTGCCTGACTTATTTTGCTCAGCATAAAGCTCTCCAGGGTCATCTGTGTTATCACAAATGACAGGATTTCCTTTTTTCTTTTTCCTAAGGCCGAATAGTATTCCATTGCGTATATATACCACATTTTCATTATTCATCCATTGATGGACACTTAGGTTGATTCTATATCTTGGTTATTGTGAATAAGGTTGCAATGAATGTGATATGGCAGATATTTCTCTTTGACATATTGATTTCCATTCCTTTGGATGTATACTCAGAAGTAGGATTGCTGGACCAATAGATTGCTGGATCTATCTCTAGTTTTTTGAAGGATCTCCATACTGTTTTCCATAATGGTTGTACTAATTTACACTCCCACCATCAATGTACAAGAGTTCCCTTTTCTTCATATCCTCATCAACACTTACTTTTCTTCTTTTTGATAAAAGCCATTCTAACAGGTATGAGGTGCTATCTCACTGTGGTTTTAATGTACATTTTTCTTATTCACAGTTCACTCCTCCATTTATTGCAACTTGGCAAAAGTCACCAAGGAAATCTTTATTATTAGGCACCGTGGGCACAACTCAGCATTTTTTTACTGTGCTCCTCACTTCCGTTTATTTGATTTGTTAACTTCTTCATCCTTCTTGGTACCCTACTCCCTAGATGTCCATGGTATCGCCACCCCTCTGAATCTTTCTGGCTTGGTCTCTCTGTGGACTTTCTTTCCTCTGCCTATCCCTTAAATTGATGTTAATGATCCTGAAATTCCCTCCTAGAGTTGCTTCTCAGATTATACTATGCACTTTTCCTAGTCTATGTTCTCCATAACCTGTAACTCCATATACTTTAAAAATCTAAGTTTGAGTTTATTCTCTCTTGCTTAATCTTATCATCCAGTCCTTGCTAACTACAGGAAAAGCTGAAATTCCTTATCATGACTTATAAAGTCCTCCTTGCGCTTGAAGATACAAGCCATGGTTTTCTTTTTCAATGAATGTTTGTTCAACATGTGAATGGATGACTCACAAATCTGTGTCTCTAGCCCAGAACTTTTCCTTGACTTTTAAACTTGTAGACTCAGAGCTTTCTGAATAGCTCCAGTTGGATGTTTTGCAGACCTCCTCAATACCCCAAACTGAACTCACTTCACTTCCACCTGCTTCTTTTATTGTATTATCCAAGTCACCACCATCAGAAACCTGACGACTATTCTTTACATTTGTTCGTTCTCTGTATCGCTAAGTGATTCACCCCCCAAATGTTCCTTGAATTTGTTCCCACCTCTCTGGCGTCATAATTTCCGTCTGTGTCTTCTTTCGCCATAGTCCCGAGCTGATCTCCTTAATTCCAATCTTGCCTCCTCCCAGCTTCACATCCTCCACACTGCCATCAAAGGAATCTATCTAAAAACATTTTTATTTCTTCAGCTTAAAAATCATTCAGTGTCTTCTTATCGCTATGGCAAAATGCAAGCTTCATTGCACAACACAGGAGTCAAGTACGCTATGACTCTTTTCCATAAATCCAAACTCATCTAGTTTCTGTCTCAAAGTCCAACAGCATACAACACCTTGTGTGCATGGTAACTCTGTTTCATAGCTTGGAATATTTTTTCATATTATTCCCTATTCTGGGCCAGACCTCCTCTTCATCCATTGAGCTAGATACAGTCTTATCCTACAAGATTTGTATTGGAGGCTTCACCTCCCCCAGGAAGGCTTCCCTTCTCCGGTCCTCTGGGTTTGAATATATTAAACATGTTTCAGGAGGCAGAATGCCTAAGTGGTTGATGTCCCAGACTGATTAGGTCCTTAGCCCAGAATCACAGCTTACCATCTATACAGCTTTGGACAAATTATGTAACCAATCCCTCTCTCTGCCTCACAAATTACTCACTAAGAGTTAGATACTATTGTTATTCTCACTAGTACACTGGCTCTCCGTGTGCATATACAGCCCACACCCTCTCCCAGGAATCTCTGAATAGAGTTTAGAAGGATTTCACTTGTTCTGGTTGATTCCTATCTTCAAAAGCCAATAAAGAAGTGCTTGAATGAGGAAGTAACGAGAGTCACTCTTTTCTTATTCTTGCAACCACTTTCCTAGCTAAATTTTCGATGACTGGGGGAAGGTGGGTATGAGGGACTCATTCTTCCCTCCTTTTTGCTTTCTTTTCCTTCAGTGTGTTTATCCAAGCAAGGTCTCCTGCTTTTCTCCGTGGGGAGAGCTGATGACTTCATATGTTTATGTGACCTAAAATGTCATTCATCCTATATAACATCATTATTTGGACTTTTTATTAAAAATGACCAGAGGAACAAGTTGAAACATAGAATCCATTTATGTTGAGCCCGAAGACTTAAAAAAAAAAATCTATGCGACAGCTACATAAATTTGATTTGTTTTAGCAATGAAATTCTAGATAATTCTTTTTTCTGAACTGTCTTTCATCTTCCATGTTTCAAATCCTCCCCAAAATAAATTCGTTACTAGAAATGACTTAAACAAATCTGAGGTTTTATTTTATAAGCCATAAGAAAGCGAGAGCCATTGGCGATTGAACCCAAAAACTAAAACACCCATCCTGTCATTGCATCCTGCCCTTGCCCATGTAAAATTAGTGTGCAGAGAGCATTTTCCAGCTCTGACTCCAGATCCTTTTTCTTTTTTTTTTTTCAGATCCATTTTTAATGACTCAAATTATGGGATTTGGATAAATTCCTTTGGCTGCTCTTTTCAGAATAGAGTTGACTTCACCATTAGGCAATATCTCCTGATATTTAAACTAATTGTTTTGTTTTGTCAGCTTCTGCTCACTTTTCTGGGTCACATTGTACTGATTTAATTCTAGCTAGATATTTGAGCTTTTAAGTCTGAAAACTCCTCATCACCTTCTAAGTCCATGCATAAACTCTCTTGTTTTAAGTCTGCTGGTGCCGTGTTAAACTGTGGCAATTTGAAACGTGAGGAATGAGTGGTTTTGGATAGCTGGCCCTTCTAGTACAAATCTTCCTGTATTTGTATATTTATGCCAAACATTTTATATAAAAGTCATTCTAAAATGTGGGAGGTACATGCTTCCCTAACTCAGTTTTTCTAATCGAGGTAAAATGCACATAACATAGAATTAACCATACTAAAATGTACAATTCAGTGGCATTCAGTACATTCATAATATTGCACTATGATCACCTCTATCTAGTTTCAAATCACTGCATCACCCCAGAAAGAAAACCCATATCCATTAACCAGTCACACCCCATTCTTCTCTTCCCTCTGTCTCTGCCACTCTCTAATCTGCTTTCTGGCTGGGCTTACCTGTTCTGTGTATTTCATATTTCTCTAACATTAATTATCACCTCAAACCATAGTAACATCTTATTTTTGGCTAGTGCTATGAAGATTTTTAGGATTTTCATGTGGATCATCTCATTCTTTACGAACATTTGAGATATCGCTATCATTAGATAAATCCATGTTCCAATTCTTTATTAAAAAGGTGAGTTCAGATTTTATTACCTTGGTTGTTAAAGATCTGATTTCTCAAAAAATATCAATTATCCATCTACAAAAACAGAGGTCCAGCCATTTTGGTTAACTAATCACGTTAATCTGCCCCTTTCTCTGCACATTGCTGTGATCAGCAGATGTTTGTGATTTAGTTGTTGGAAGATGCAGGTGTGTCTCCAGATTGTACCCAAGAATGCTGCCTCCATGAATTAACCAGGTGTGTTAATTCTGATTCTTCACGCTATCACAGCATGCTGGAATCCTTCAGCCAGTCCTCAGGGACAAGGGAATCCTTCAGTAAAGACTTTTTAAAAAAATTTCTATTCATTTTCTTGGAACGGTTATATGTAGAAAAAGCGAGTTGTTATTCTAGGCTTATTCTTCTTTTCTATATCAGTAATGGAACCCCTAATTTTTAGCTGAATACATGACCACTTTGAACAAAGATTATATTTGCCATCCTCCTTCCAGCTGGCTGCAGCCAGTTACTAAGTGCTGACCAGTCTGGCCAATGAGATGTCTGTGGAAATGTCATATTCAATGTATGAAAAGATCTTTAAAGGGGAGAACATGCTCGTTTTTGTTCTTTGCTCTGGCTGGAAGGTGGGCACTAAGGCAGGAGCTCCAGCAGTCATTTGAATCTGAGGTGACTTGTGGAGTGGGAAGCTGGATTCCCATCTAGATGGAGTCTTGATCCCTGACACTCAGAGCTACCTGCCATATCTAGACTTTCATATGAGATAAATACAGTTCTCATTATAGGCAGAGTCCACTAAAACCTTGACGTCTTTCTCTGATTCCACGGCGAGTTACCCCCATTCTCAGAGGGAAGGAAGGATCTTATTATGTGACAATGTTGTCATACAGTGCACTCAGTGTCCATCTGTCGTTTGAAGAAGATACTCCTATTTCCATTAAAATATTTGTGTTTTATTATTGTTATTATTAATGGAATTAATAGTATGTTCTAGAAGTGGATTCCCAGAGAAAAGAATCGCACAATTTTCAAAAACACTTTAGAAGTTATCCAGTCTGGTTGTCAACTTATATGGAAGTTTGGACCTAGTACTGTTTCAAAATTTCTTCCGTCTCTATTATTATTGCCATCAGAATTGTTTGCGGAGTAATTAAATGTCAGAGAAATTTGTTTTTAATAACAATGCTGGTATCTCATGTTGAACAAAAACTCTGAAAAGAAGAAAATTACTTATTATTACAATGAATGCAGTTGTTTTTTAAGACAAATATTTCAAAGCACAAGGCATATGTGAGAGACTATTTTGAAAGCTAATAAGTTGTAAATCACAGATCTAAAGTCCCTCAGGACTTTTAACCATTTATGTGACTTTTGAAAGCCATTATAACAATAGTATCAATAGAGATTGGCATCTTACTGATGCTCACAAAGCAAACAGAAGGCAGAGCCGATTGGAATTGAGTGAGATAAAAGAATTGAATGGAATCGGATGGAAGAGCGGCTGCATTCATTCTCACCTTCACGTTACTTTATTTTGGTACAAACAGTCATAAAAGCTTGGAAGGAACACACTTTAGCCAAGCCACTCACTGTATGGTAATGAAAATTATCTTCATTTTTGATATAAGTATTTCACCCTGGAAATAGTTCCATATTATTCTATAAATCAGCCAATGCTCTCAGTTTGTTTTGTGACAGGAATGAGTTACAAGGGGAAACACACCCACACGTAATATAAATATATACGTGAGTATTCGTAGCTTCTGTCCTTTCTAAATGATAGAGATTCTGTATTTCACTACTTGATGGGCACCTGAGACTCTGTTATGAGGTTAGGAAATCATAGCTGGATAGACACTGAAAGGATAGAGAACTACCGTGAGAAGAAAACAAATACATTTGCAAGGTGGAGGGGATAAGAGAAATAGGAGAAGATTCAAGGTTGGCATTGGAAGCAGTGTTCTAGGGGAGTTTCATGAAGAGGATGGAGCTGTTGGGGGACATTGCTACATGTGGGTAGCAATGCTACTGGTAAACGGATGAAAGAACTTTCTAGTGCATCGTGAACATAATTTTTTTTCTGATATTTTTAAGATAAGTGAAGGAAAAATTTACATTGTTTTCAGTTACTCTTGGATATTAGGCTGATGTTTTTTGAATGTAGTGCCAAGTTCACAGTGAACCATTTTATACATTTTAATATATAAAAATGTTTTACATATGCCTCAAGGACTTATTGCTGTTATTTTGGGATCAGAGTTACATTGTGCTGGTTGGAATTAAGTTTGAGTTCTTCCTCCTCATCATTTTCCCAAGTTAGCTTTATTGATACCAGTCTGGGCACTAATGAAGTTGATTTCGATTATTTTGCTGGGAATAGATGAAAATGTGAGTTTTTGTCAAAAGGAATAAAAACAGATGAGTAAGATAATAATGGAGGTTCTGTCTAACAAAGATCCAGAGGTAAATAAATACTAAAATCAATTTTTATGAAGAGAATGAATGCACATTTCTAGTTCCTTTTTTTCTTTTTTTCTTTTTCTCCCTCCAACAAAATCCATTTCAGAAGAGAGCACTGAAAAGAGTGGTTGGTCTTTAAATTAACTCACATATTATATGTAACAAAGCATCACAGGTCACTAACCATATAATGGAATTTTCCTTTTTTCTTTTTAAAGAAAAAGTTTTTTAGAGAAAACTTCTAGATTTCAGTCACTGTGCTTTAAGCTAAAGAAACTAAAATTGTTGTAGCCTGCAGGGAAAGAGGAACTGGTCTCCAGTTAAGTGACAGAGGATTCTTGTACAATCAAGTGTCTTTCCCTTTTTCCTTTCTTCCTTCCTCCCTCCCTCCTTTCCTTCCTTTCTTCCTTCCTTTTTTCCTCCCTCCCTCCTTTTTTTCTTTCTTCCCTTCTCTCTCCTTGTCTTCCTTTCTTTCTCCTTTTTTGTTTTCTTGTTTTACTTCCCCCCCTCAAATTAGAACTAAATTATCCTATTCAAAATTAGATTTTTTAAAAGGAAATAGTTGCTATTTGAATCTTTGGGCAATGTTTTGGACAATTCCATTGATAAAGAAAATCTGCTTAAGACATGAGCTTTCAATTGTTGGATATTCCAAAGTGGTGGTTCTCATCAGGGACAGTTTTGCCTCTGTCCCTTCCCTCATTCCTCCAGAGAACATTTGGTTATGTCTGAAGACATTCCAGATTGTCATGACTGGGCTGGAGGGTGGTGCTACTGACGCCTGGTAAGTAGAGGCCAGGGACACTGCTAAATATCCTGCAATGCACAGAAAAGCCCCTGCAACAACGAATCATTTGGCCCAAAATGTCAATGTGGCTGAGGTTAAGAAACTGTTTTCAAAGTTTTAATAAACATTACAGCAATATTAATTGACTAATTGCTATGTTGCAGGTATTGTTCTAAATACTTTTAATTCTCATAATACTTATATGAAGTAGAAACAATTAGTTCCATTTTACATATGAGAAAACTGAAGAAATAAGAAGATAAGGAACTTGCCAAGGGACACATAGGTATTAAAAATCGCAGCCTTGATTCTTGATTCTTGAGAGGGGAAAACAGAGGAGAATTTGGAGAGTGGAGTTGGTCTGAATTGCCACTTCTACTTCTGAAATTCATTGATTCAAATGGACAAAATTACCTTCTTAGCCATTGTATTTGTGGAAATATTCCAAGTTACGTAGTCTGATGTTTGTACCGAACATGCAATTCTTCTGATTACTGTTAATTTAGTGTTATACAACACTTATACTTGTTTGAAGAAGGATAGTTTAGGCTACATGAAAAAAAGTCAATGCAAATATTTTTCCCAAACCCTGAAATTTTCAACATGAAAGATGGAAATGACTATGAATTATGAATTCTTTTCTATTGTTATCGGTAATAGTTTTGATATTTATGCTAAAACCACAATGCATTTTCATACTGCTCTCATTAACTTTAAGACCCATGAGAAAAAAGAAAAAAAAGCCCTCAAGTTGAAGGGGTTTTTGTTTTCATCATGTCTCTCTAAGAGGCCAGTAGGATTATTGCTCAGTGGTTATGTGGGCAGCTTAAGTCACAGGGCAAGGTCCCACATAAGGAAATGCAAGTCCATTATTTTTGGCTCAGTGTCTAAGAATATGGATCTTCAAGAGCTCAACATAAGAGAAACACTCTTTATTTAGTAGTGAAGCAAAGGGATACAGGGCCCAGTCTTCAGAAAGATGCTTTGACTGTTTTGATGTTTCTGAGTTGAGTCCATTGTTTTTCCGTGTGGTTATCGTGGTTGGGGCAGAGGTGGGGGCAGTGGGGAGCGGGTGGGGGTGTGGAAATGATGTCCATGGAGATCGAAAAGTTGGAAGCGTGGGTGAGGGATGGGGAAATGGGATTGGATGTGAACATCACAGAAACACATCTGGTTATAATTACTTCCCAAGGATTCTAGAAAGCAGATCCAGTTATCATCAGTATGAAATTCCGGACAAAAACATCTGACACCAGATTCTCCTCTGTTTCCTTTAAAAAAGTCAATTCACATTTCTCTGATTCTCTTTGATTCATTACTGCTGAAAAGGACCCAGAATTTGATGTAAAACAAGACACTTGTCCCTGAATCAGCACTTTGAAACCTGAACAATTGCAAAATGCAGCTGAGTCACTTTCTTTTAGTCACATTAAAAAAAAAAGAAAAAGAAAAAAAAGAAAAA
>CAUYSK010099307.1:0-15540 GCA_963575035.1 Avahi laniger
ATTTTTAGCAAGGCCTGGAAAATTCTCCTCTATTAATTCTTCAAGTAGCTTATCTAGCCCTTGAGTGTTTTCTTCTTCACGTTCCGGAATCCCTATCACCCTCAGGTTCGTATTTTTCACATAATTCCACATTTCTTGTAGGCTTATTTCTTTTCTCTTAATTTTCTGCTCGATTTCTGTGACTGACTTATTTAATTGGAAGGAGTTGTCTTCAATCTCTGAGATTCTTTCTTCTGTTTGATCTACCCTGTTCTTGAGGCTTTCCACGGTGTTTTGTATTTCCCTGTATAAGTCCTTTATTTCCAGGAGATTGGTTTGATTTTTCTTTAATATTTCAATTTCTTTAGTGAATTTTTCTTCCAAGCCCTGGATTTTTTTTGTGGTTTCTTTCTGTTGATTATCCATTTTTTCTTTCATGTCATTCAGTTTTCTTACAATCCATGTTTGAAATTCTTCTGTCATTTTAGTGTTCTGACTTTGGTTAATGTCCATTACTGGGGAGCTGTTGCTCCTCTTTGGGGGTGTACTTTCCATTTAAGTCTTCATACTTCCAGAGTTCTTTTGCTGGTTCCTTCCCATCTGGATCAGTTGTTCCTTCTTGCCTTTAGATTTTTGTTTGGATAATGACATGTCCTGTTTAGTCTCTGAGCCCATAGGTGGTGTTTGTGGGTGAGATTTGACCACACCCTTTATGATGAATCAGTAGATGCAATAAAAGGATGTGCAGGATGACCTCTCTGTCAGTAGGTGGCAGTTCCAGGGAGGTGCTAGCTACAGTGTAGTTTTTAGGTCCTATAGCTAGCTCTTATTCCTCTAGAGAGGCCTTCTTGTGCCTCACGTGGTGGGTGGGCCCTGGTATTTCCAGGTGTGTCTTTATTCTCAACCTCAGTGGGGGCAGGACTATGAGTGAGTCTGGGTGGGGCTGGGTTGGGTAAGCTTGCCCTCAGGCTCCACAACTGCTGTTAGCAGGGCTCAAAGGTCTGCTGTTTGTTTCTGTGCAAAGCTGCCAGGAGGGGCTGAAATGGCTCCACTCACCTGAAAATCTGGGCTTGGGTGGTGGGGCCATCCAAGACCTGCACTCTGGAGCAGGTCTCACCCCCCTCCACTCTCCCCTTCTCCGTGGCCTCTCCCAGGCCTCTGCCAGCAAACAGGACCTCAGGTAAATGGATCTCCCCTGCCTGTGAAGTGGGTCAGGAGGTTCCCTACCCAGGTTCGTAGCCTGAGCTGGGTGCACAGCCCTCTTTTGGGAGGATAGTTGCCGCTCCGGCATGCTGATCTACCCCTGAAGGCACACACTCCTCAGTAGGCTCTTTCAAAGATCTCTCCTCCGTGTCCCAGGGAAGTGCGATCCTTACCTGGGTGTATGGGGTCTGGTCTGCAGGCCTCACTCCTGGACCCTGGAGATCCATCCCTGATCCTGCCAGGGGGAGGGATGCTGGTCTTGAATCACCTACAGAGTGCCCAAGCTGGATCGATTTCACTCCACCTCAGGATTTTCCCCACTCTTCTGGAGTGCCCAGGCAAGTAGCACCTGGGAGGGCTGACGGGTATGGAGCTCACAGTCTGAGTACCCCTCAGTCTGCTGTAGGACCCCAAAAGGAAAGATCCCGTTCCTTGGAGATGCCTCCGTGTGATGGCTAAATTGTCTCTCCGGGCACCCACGGGTAGGGAGGGGGAAGGAGAGAATGGAGCAATCTGGAGTCTGCCGACAGGCTTGGGTCTGCGTGCTGGGAGGTACCCCGAGGGAACTGGGAACCCGGTACCATGTCGGCAAGAGGCCATCACTCACTGGCGGCAGCCGTCTCTGAGCTGGTGTTTGCAGGTCTCTTCAGCTTCTCAGGAGCCCACCAACAGTCCGAGATGCAAGGGAGGAGGAAGTTAACCCCTCCACCTACCCTTGTCACTGGTCTCCAATCCTCTCGGGACCTCTCTCCTTCCAGTTCTCCTCCCCAACTTCTTCCCGTGGAGTCTCCTGTAGTTTCAGACACCCTTCCTCCCAACCCTCACCCGATCTATGTTTCTCTGCTAGCTTATTTTTTTTCTCTTTCTTCTAAAATTCATCTTTTTTTCAGAGACACTGTGACTGGCGGCTTTTCTTGTCCGCCATCTTGGCTCCTCCCTCACTCTTAAATTTTTGATGTGTTTCTCTACAGTAATTTCTGTGCATGAATAATGAGATAATAGATACGTTGAAAGAAATAAAAATAGACATAGGTAGACAGATAGTTTTACATGCATGCATAAACATTATTATTTTAGAAAACTAAAATCAAATTATATAAACTTTGTGACATACATTTAATTGCAAATATATCCCAAATATTTTCTAATATTATTTCATAGTTTTATAAGACATTTTTAATTCTTCTATGATATTATATTATAATTATTTCACCTTATAACAAGATGCCACTAAAGGTTGTAAGAAAATTTACACATGCATTTTAGAAAGATCATCTTGATTATACCAGGGAGCATAGAATATTGTTTAAGAATGCATATTGTTTTAGAAAATTTGTGGCAGTAATCTAGACTGAATATATTGGTAATCTAAACTGGTGTAATGAATGTGAAGATGTGGAAAATTGAAAGATTAAGAGGAAGAAAGAATGAGGTAGGCAACTGGATAAATGAAAGTTGGTGTTTCATTGTGATTTTGAGAACAAAAAGAGGAGTTACTATCGCTGTTTGTGGAGGAAGTCACAAGGGAATGATCACTTGAGTTGATACAGAAGGGAAACCAGGGAAATAATATTGATAAATATATGGTTTAAATTAAGAACGATGTAACATATTGAATTTTAAAAAATGAAGACAGAGGAAGGCTAAAAAAGGAGCAGTTAAGTTTCTAGGACATGATGACTTACATGATATCAAGAACAAATATCATAAGAACAAGTTTTAAAATGCTAGGATAGAACCAAGGAGATAATCAAGGAATGCATTTTGATGCATGTAAAAAAATGTGTATAGTATATATGGAAGTTTTAAATCATGATATTTCAATGAACACTGATGAGATAGGAAAACTGCAGGCCCTGCTTGATAAAGAGTCATAAAACCTGAACCAAAGTCTCTTATAAAACAGAAGGTATTAGAGAAATCAGGCAAAACCAGCTAGCACCAAGATGGCCAAGAAAAATGATCTGAGGTTAATCTCACTGCTCATTATACTCTGCTTATAATGTATTAGCACACTAAAAGAAATTCCCAACACACACACACACACACACACACACACACACACACGCATGCATGCATGTACACACACACAGAAAATAAATAAAGAAAGAAAGAAAAGAAAAGAAAAGAAATTCCCACCAGCACTATGACAGTTTACAAATGCCATGGCAACTCCTGGAAGTTATGCTATATGGTTTAAAAAGAGGAGGAACCCTCATTTCCTGCAACTCCACACCCCTTTTCCAGAAATCTTATGAATACTCTTCTCTCCATTTAACATAAAATTAAATGGAAGGCATAGAGTAAGACCCCAGAAACTCTCTAAGTTTTACAGTCTATTGCTCTAAGAGAGAGCCACTACTCTGTCTATGGGGCAAGCCTTTTTTATTTTCTTGCTCCAATAAACTTGCTTTTACTTTACTCTGTTGGCTTGCTTTTGAATTCTTTCTTGAGTGAAGCCAAGAACCCACTTGGACTTTAGGCTGGGCTCCAGTTTTTTGGCCCATTTTTCTGTATCACTAATAATCTCAAAATCTAATGGAAGAATGGAATCATCATCAGAACCACTGAACAAACCTGTATTTTCTTCTTTTTTCCCATTCTCATAGCACTTAGAGTTAAATATTTTCTGGAAGTTTGAATTTATTATTTAACTTACTTTTTTAAACATAATTTTGTACTAAATATATGTGTTTTTTGTTTGTTTGTTTTTTTACTTAGCATACATTCTAATCCTTCAACTATACAAAAACTTCATGCATTTGAGGTAAAACCTGTCACAATTGGATATACTCTTAACATCTCTGCAAAAAGAGCAGACACAGAGTTCCAAGAGTCATAATAACCATATCAATTCCAGGGCTTTAAAGCAATATATATTTCTTTTTAGTTATGGATATGCTTTCTACTGATCTGCTGATGATCTATGAAAGTGAAGTTAAGCATTACTAAAAGACCTCATTCCAAATGGGAAAAAAAAAGGAGAAATTTATATAAACAAACTTGCAAAAAAATGAACAGATAAATGTTTCTCTGATGTAAACCTAACAGAAATACACACTGGTAGTGCAGCCAATGATTTGTAATTGATCAAAAGGCCATGGTTGACATTTAGCACTTCTTATTATTTTTACCTATGCTATTTTTCCATCACTCACAGGTAACATCTCGATTGGTTAGGATTTTTTACTTGATGGGGTGATTAAAATTATTTTTGAAGGTTCTGAGTCCTGCATTTATTGGATTGCTACATTTTTCCATTGACATTTAACATTTACTATGTTTCTTTCTTTCTTTCTTTTCTTTTTTTTTTTTTTTTTTTTTTTTTTTGAGGCAGAGTCTCACTCTGTCACCCTGGCTAGAGTACAGAAGCACTATAACCTCACACTCCTGGGCTCAAATGACCCTCCTGCCTCAGCCTTCTGAGTAGCTAGACTACAGGCACATGCCACCAGGCCCAGCTAACTTTTTTTCTATTTTTAGTAGAAATGGGATCTGGCTCTTGCTCAGGCTTGTCTCAAACTCCTAAGCTCAAGCAATCTCCCCACCTTGGCCTCCCAGAGTGCTAGGATTACAAGTTTGAGCCACTGCACCTGACTGACATCTACCAGTTACTATGGAAGTACCAAGAGGTGTCCAGTAAAGCATGTAGATCTCATATACAGTTTTCCCTTCCTCCATTGAGTACCAGCAGCCTTATTTCTTATTGATATTTGGAATCAATCACTCTGTTCTATTGTTGGTTCAAGAGCATGAGGAACCTATTGTTAGTCTCTACTTAAAATAACAAGACCAATGTTACCTCCCATTTTGAAAGTTTTTCTCCATTAGGAATTAAGAACCCTAGACAAAAGGAGTTCAAGACTGTGAGAAAAGAAAACAAAAAATTTGTGAGTTAATTAGTTAAGCAGTATAGCAAGAGACACCACTCATGCTTCCATTTCTTAATTCTTATACCTATATATTCTGGCTATAAAAGAAATAACACCATAATTGTCATTGTTTCAAAGCACATGCTGCATTATGTAGAAAAGCTTCATTAGAGTTTTTTTCAGCAGGTGCCATAATTCAATCTTTAGTAAGGCATTCTACCATTCTATAGAAATGCTATTGGAAAAGAAATTAAATCTACATCTTCTGTCCCTTCCATAATCTTCCTCCAAGAGTCTGACTGATCTCCCTATGCAAGTAACATATCAGGGGCTCAGCACTGACCTTTGACTTTAGCAGCTTTGGCACTTTGCTATGAGTAGTCAGATCATTGACAGTGATGGGGAACCTTGCTATTGAGACCACACATAACCTGCATTCTTATATAATGACTACTTTGTAAATGAATTAAAGAATGAAAATAACTGACATTCAAAATGAGTCATTTTTTTCTACCTGATTAATGAGAAATTCATTTGCAGTAGATATTTTTGGTAAGTATTAACAGAGGGTAAAGTATACTCAAAGACTATGCCCATTCACAGAAGTTCATCCACTGATCATTTTTATACTTTCTTATCATCAAATCTGGTTTCTTTCAAGTCCCCGATCAATTAAAAAATTGCTACTGCCCAGGAATCCATTTATGAAAATCCATTCATCTGGCTATCTCTTTTCCCAGGAAAACAAACAATCATATGTACTGCCTGAAGTTTTTCTCACTGGAAGAAAGTCTATTTACCTCTCTTTCAGGACCACCCCTGAATGCAAATGTAATAATATAATTTTAGGTTACTGCTGTCTGATATCAACATATCCATCAGTAAACACCAGACCTGATATATTCTTTTTCCTCCATCAACTGATGATAAGGAATTTTCCATGAAACATAGAACTTAGCATAGCAGTAGGTGTTATTGAAGCCTGAATTATCTGTATCTTCAAGACCTACTCATGTACTATCTAATATATATTAGTTCCACTTAATGAGGGATTGCTTCTTATGCACTCTTTATGACTTGGCAGGTCACATAGCACTTAATTCAAATGAACTGCTTAATCACTTGTGATCCAATAGCCAAGTATTCAGATTCTATGAAGGTCTAGTAAAAGAGCTGTTACTTAAAATAAAATATTAATAATCATCCAACTCTTCTCAGATATTCGTATCCCAAACCTAAAAGGTCCACTTCTTTCCAACTAATTCCCTACAATTTACATGAAAGAATCAGTGAAGTTGTTGGAGCCCATTTCATTGGCATTATCTCCAATTATCAACACAGTCACCAAAATAACTTTTTGAGAATGTTAATTTTGTCTTGCACATGTAATTTTCAATGTCTTTGACAGTAGATTGGCCCCTAAGCCCTCTAAAGGGACACAGTTCAAGTTAGGATGAACGGTGTCATATACAATCCATGGCAACATTTCCATATCTCTGAATATTTTTATTCTTTCCTCCACATTATGCCAGAGATGTTGTGGCATGTCAGCTTCATTGACTATAGGCCACTGTTGAATCTCGGTATTGGCCAGCCAAGATCACTGCTGGAATCTTGAGGCTAGTAAATCAAATCCAAAATCTCTTTTAAATGCCCTCATATGAATAACTTTGGTCTTATTTAATGTTATAATGCATGCTTCTAAAACTAATACCACATATATTCTCAGATATTTGACAATAAAAACTATAATTTCTCATATTTTGAAAGCTACCTTTCCATGAAGGATATTCTGTGATACTCTCCTTGGTCAGTGATGAATTTGGTTGGGAACAATTAATATGGAGTCAATAGGGGTTGGTGGAGGCGAGTCTTGAGGAGAATAGACATCATCTCATAAAGAAACTGCCTCTGACCAAGTCATTTCAGAATCTTTCATGCTAATAGCCACAGACAATGGTAAAGGAAGCTACTTCCATTGGTGAGAAAAGTTCAAGGGGAGTTGGAGTTTCAGGTTCTCAGCTTCATTCAATTCCTCCTAAATGTCAACAATAAAAATCTCAGGTTCCTACTCCATCTCACGTAATTTTATAATCTTAATATAAGAGATTATGTGAAGTTTTGTAACAAATGTGGTCATTTTGCAACCCACACAGCATGTTTTGAAATTTGTCAAAAACCACTACTGCCTTCAGGGCTGGGGGGATAACGGATGGAGGTAATATTATAATGGGTCCTACAACCTCAGTGCGAACTGCCTTGCAGACCTAGGACCAAAGAAAGAGCTTGAGCTATAGGGAAGAGATGGCCTCTATTTAGAAACCACATGAAACAGATGGAGAAGAAGACATATTTTGACTTAGAGGTTTCTTTATACACTCAAATCATCTACCAGTCTTACTTTTTTAATTAAAAAAATTTATTGCAATAAAATATATGTAATGTAAAATTTACCATCTTAACTGTTTTTAAATTACCATTCAGTGGCATCAAGTACATTCACAATGTTGTGCAGGCACTGAGTTTTACTTCCCCCTGTGCACATTTGTGCTCATGAATTAGTTTCGATTTAATAGGAAGTACATATGGTATTTGTTTTTCCATTCTTTAGATACTTCACTTAGGATAGTGGTCTCCAGTTCCATCCAAACTGTTGCAAAAGGAATTAATTAATCTTTCTCCATGGCTGAGTGGTATTCCACAGTATACATATACCACATTTTGTCAATCCACTCGAATTGATGAGTACTTGGGTTGATTCCACATCTTTGCAATTGTGAATCATGCTACAATAAACATTAGAGTGAAGATGTCCTTTTGATAAAATGACTTCTTTCCTTTGGGTAAATATACAGTAATGGGATTGCTGGATTGTTTGTAGGTCTACTTCCAGTTCTTCAAGGAATCTCCATACTGTTTTCCACAAAGGTTGTACTAATTTTCAGTCCCACCAACAGTATATATGTGTTTCTTTCTCTCCGTATCCATTCCAGCATTTATTCTTTTCTGAATTTTTAATGAAAGCCATTCTAACAGGGATAAGGTGATATCAAATTGAGGTTTTAATTTGCATTTCCCTGATGATTAGTGACTTTGAGCATTTTTTTATATGTTTATGGACTATTTGTCTATCTTCTTTTAGAAAGCTTCTGCTCATGTCTTTTGTCCACTTTTTAATGGGGTTATTTGTTTTTTCCTGGCTGAGTTGCTTGAGTTTTTTGCAGATTCTGGTTATCAGTCCTTTATCAGATGTGTAGCTTGTATTCTCTCTCATTCTGTAGGTTGTATATTTTCTCTGTCGATTATTTCTTTAGCTGTGCAGCAGTGTTTTAATTAATCAAGTCCCATTTATTTATTTTTGTTTTTGCTGTGATTGTCATTGGGTCTTCTCCATAAATTCTGTGCCTAGGCTGATATCTAGAAGAGTTTTTCCAACATTTTCTTCTAGAAATTCTTATTGTGCCATGTCTTACATTTAAGTCTTTTATTCATCTTGAATTAATTTGTGTGAGTATTGAGAGATATGGATCCCATGTCATTCTTCTGTATATCACTATCCAATTTATTGAATAAGGGTTCTTTTTTCCAGTATATGCTGTTGTCTGTTTGTCAAAGATCAGTTGGCTATATGTAGATGGTTTTATATTTGGATTCTCTGCCCTGTTCCATTGGTTTATGTCTCTATTTTTGTACCAATATCATGATGTTTTGGTTACTATAACCTTGCAGTATAGTTTGAAGTCTGAGAATGTGATGTCTCCCAATTTGTTATTTTTGCTTAAGGTTGCTTTGGCTATTTGGGCTCTTTTCTGGTTCCAAACAAAACATAGAATTATTTTTTCTTGATCTGTGAAATATGATGCTGGTATTTTGATGGGGATTGCATTAAATTTGTAAATCACTTTGAGTAGTATGAACATTTTAACAATGTTTATTCTACTGATCCCCATGAGCATCATATGTTTTTCCATGTGTTTGTGTCCTCTTTGATTTCTTTCCTCAGTGTTTCATAGTTCTTGTAGAGATCTTTCACCTCCTTGATAAAGCATATGCCTAGGTATTTTATTTATTTAGTAGCTATTGTGAATGGTATTGAGTCTTTGATTTGACTCACAGCTTGACTGTTATTGGTGTACAGGAATGCTGCTGATTTGTGTACATTGATTCTGTAACCTGAGACTTCACTGAATCTATTTGTTAATCCCAGGAGACTCTTGGTAGAATCTTTGGGGTTTTCTTGATATAATATAATATCATCAAAAAAAAGTGATAGATTGGCCTCTTCTTTCCAAATTTGGAAACCTTTTATTTCTTTCTCTTGCCTGATTGCTTTGGCTAGGATTTTCTGGGTTTCATCCCACGAATACAAAGATGGTTCAACCTATGTAAATCAAAAATTGTGATCCACCACATAAACAGAAGCAAAAACAAATACCATATTATCATCTGAATTCATATGGAAAAAGTATTCAACAAAATTCAGCACCCCTTCATGACAGAAACCCTTGAGAAACTAGGCATAGAAGGAACATATCTCAAGATTATAAAAGTCATATATGGGAAACCCACAGCCAACATCATACTGAATAGGGAAAATTTGAAAGCATTCTCACTAAGAACTGGAACAAGGCATTCCCACTGTCATCACTTCTATTCAAAACCAGTCCTTCTTATTAGCTAAACATATCAAGAATTCAGAGTATACATTCCATATAATGTGTTTCAGAGAAGAGATGGGAAATTGTGGACAATTATATTAATAGTAAACATGCAGCTGTCCATTAATGCCACAATATAGCTAGCCACTTTCCTATAAAAACATTTATTTTATTCCAGGATACATTTTAATAAAAAATAAACAATACAGCTATGAATTTTGTGTCACATGTGAAAAGTTTTCTCCAGTGTATATACCTAGGATAGAATTTCCCCTGCTTTGAATTTACAAAATAACATGAAATAGTTGAAATTTTTCACTCTTCCTCTAGTTTCATAAGATTTTTTGTTGCTTTATATCTTTGTACATCCTTCTCAACATTTTGAAAATCTTGAAGGTATAAAATTATAAGTCAATGTTGTCTAAGAGTGGACACTTTCCTTTTTTTTTCAAAATTAGAGCTATTAGGGTTTATATGGCATAAGAAAAATGCTAATAAAAGCCTCTCCACATGAAGAAGCCAAACACTTCAGAGACTAAGATAGTTTCTTAGTCATTTATATAAATTATAAAGCTCCTCTGATAATAGCAAAGCTAGAAAAAGACAATGATGAAGTGAGTGTCAATGTCTTCAATAGTAGGAAACTCAGTTTCTGATATTATCATATTATGTATTAATAATATAGTTCTAGGGTATCATATGCAGGTTTAAGAATGATTAGAGGATACATTTGTGAAATAAAAAAATTGTATACACAATTTTTAAATGACAATAGGATATTCTGTCTATCAAGAAACAAGCAGCCTTCATTAGAAGGCACAATGGTAAGTGATTGTTTTCAGGGGAAACAGGGTTCGGTAGAGGCATAACATTGGGGGAAAAATCAGTAACAACATAGAAGATGTAGGGGACATTTGTTCTTTGTGTTTTGGAATAATACTTACAGTTGTTTTAATTATATTTATAGATAAATTGAATCTACCCCCAAAACAAATGTTTTATACTACAATTTGCCTCCGTTAAGCCCTTAAATCATCTTTCGGGCTTCTTCAAATAATTTCTTTAAAAATTAAATATGAAAATTATAAGTTTTAATACTCTTTTATTCCTTGTATTCACTTGAGAATAGTCAGGGAATGAAATTCTTAGGTCATGAAAATTTTCCTCAAAACTATGTAGATGAATTATTGTTTCAGTATCTTCATTTGATAGTATAGGTGAGAATATTAAAAGAAGCCCTAATTTTTCTTCCTTCATAGATATTCTATCATTTTATGTTTTCTTTTTTTTTAAACATTCTTCTTAGACTTTTATAGAAGTCTTTCTCTAGTCTTGAAATTTAAAGAAAGTCATCATAATTTGTATAGACATTGGTCTACTTTCATTAATCTTTCCTGGAACCCTGTTGAACCCTTTCAGTGTGAAAACATGTGACATTCTTTTACTTTTTTGTACTGTCCTTTTTGCTATAACTTTCATTCCATGGTGCTCTGAGTTCTCTCTAGGGAGCACCAATTATCTCTAGGTTTAATTCTGTTCATGGTGTTCCACATATAACCTCTGCACTTATTATTTTCATCCCTTTGCCCAATTCTCCCTATTCTAGAACATGTTCTTCCTTTATATCACATTCTATAGTTTCAACTATGTTATTTCCTTTTCCTAAATCATCAGATATTTTTCTCCCTGATACTACATTTAATTTAATTTCAATATTTTCCTATCTAATCCATCTCTGTTTTATTTAAATCTGACTCTCAACTAGAAATTTAGTCATATGTCTTTTTTCTTACCATTCTACCTTTCATTTATTCTTATACTGGATCAAATTTATATTTAATTATGTTGAAAACATAGATATATTCTACCACTTATTCTTTTTTGTTATAGCAATAATTTTCCAAATTATCTTTTGTTTTCCTTGAATTGTATAATCATCTTTTTTTTTTTTGGTCATTGTGGAATTTTTCTCTGTTTAACCATATTAATAATAGAAAGTCCTATTTAAAGATATTGTTTGCATCAAATGGAAAAGTTCTTCTGGTTCTTCTCATCCTCTAATACATTGCTGTTAGAATCCACATCATAGGCATAGTGATACAGAACCCTGTTTCAAATGCTTATTACACAAGGCTTCATGAAAACTTAACATTTGTCATTCTGAATACCTAAGGGAAATAGCTACCCCAATTTTTTACCAGGCTATAATTGAGGAAATTGTTCTGATTTGCATCTCTAAAATCTAAGAAGATGATTAAATTTGACTTTAAAAAATTTGACCTGTGATATAAATGTTTATATATTAATGTTCTTCCTTTCTTTTGTTATAATTTCTATATTTTTTGATACAAAAATTTTACCTATATAGTTGAGCCCCCTATTTCTGATGACAGAGTCAAGGAATCAAAATTATAAAACCAGTAGCTGATGAACAAGACACTTGGAATTACAGCAAAGATGCATTTGGAAGATATTGAAAACTGGAACAATTCTTCATTTTCTCCAGGATAAACATCAGGACAGGGGATCAACAGAGGCTAGAAAACTAGCACATGAAGATTTATATGCTGTGTTATTTAACAAAGAGGTCAGAAGCAGAGAAGTTCCAGATGTATACAGATGAACAGTCATATATTAAACACATACTGACGCTCCAGTCTTCAGGGTGTAGCTGATGCCTCTCCTCTTCAACATAAGATGGCTGCAACACTTCCAGGTATTGCACATAGAAACCACTAGTCCTACAGTGAATAAAAGGGCACTTTGGTGGATAACTCTTTTTTTTTTTATTTATTTAAGAAAATATTTCCTCAGAGTTCTACAGCAAGTTTCCATTGATTAGGATTTGGTCCCATTAGATGCATTACAATAAAAAAAGAGAAAGAATGTATTCAGCATTTTTCACCTCTGATATAAAAGTCAGCCTTATGAGCAAGGAAGAATGACACATTTAGTGCACAAAGTTATGTCACATATAACCAGGCATGAATATATCTTTTCCTGGGACCAGAGGACATGTTCCAATGTATCATCTTACTCTGAACCTCCAGAACTACCCTAACAGTCTTTTAAGATAGTCAACAGTCTTTTTAATAATTCCCAAACAAAGAAAATGCATGAATCAGATTGATTGCAAAGTATTCTGAAGATTAGAGAGTAGTTGTTTTCCTAGTGGTGTGACAAATATGCTAATCTATTACCCTCGAACCATGTTATGATTGCTATGTGAATTAATATATATAAAAAGTGTCAAGGAATCTCAAACTTATCCCTAAAAACTTACTCCCTAATATTTAAAAAAGATGTTCCTATGACCAGATTAATATAAAATCTAATAAAAGGATAAATCAAAATATCTTTTATTATATAGGATATCCACTGCTTTGCTAAATATTAATAGTATTTCTAATATGTCATTAAATCATCTGTCAGAGCCAAAGACTCCTTCTCATCCTGTTAGATATATCTTGCTTAGATCTATTCAAAACAGAAATGTTAAGCCAGAGAGGTGTTTGATATAAAATTGCTTTATCAGTTTGGAGATAAAGCTATCTGAAGCTAGTAGGGAGCAAACGTAGAATAACCTAACAGAGGTACCTCACGTCTAGGTGTCTCCTCCGGGAATGGTGAACCTGCAGCAAAGGTAGACATGCAATTCACTGTGTTCATCCTTCTGTTTCAGCAGACCCTGTACCACTCGAATTGGTGGTTTTGCTGCACATCCTTTCTCTTGCTGTCTCCACCACGTCTGTTATAAGCCCTATGCACTACTGCCTTTCTGTTTACATTAGCCACTGACCAAATTACAATATACAGTAATTATTGCTGTTTTCCACTACTGTTAAATGTATGATACACAGAGAAAAATAAACAAGTTTAATCATACAATCCCTATATGATTTAAAGCTTCCCTTGCTTCCATTGTCTCACTACAAATCAGTTACTTTTAATGGTCTTCTGTTTAGGTGTTCTCTAGTAATTTCTCAGGGACATTACTGTTTTGTAGGAAAAGGATCAGGTATAAGGTGTTCCTTGATGACTTCCTCAAGTCTAATTCAATATGCAGTATGTCTAGTACTAATTCCTTATTAGTAACTGCCTGTGCCCAACACCTTCTTCAACAAAGTCACAGAATCTTTTTTCTCTAATTTAAATAATTTATTAGTCATTTCAACAAGATCTGGGAGGGAAAATTGGACAAAGCTGTTTATTTTTGCATCTTGATATTATTTTTTGCATTATTTTATATGACTAAAATTTGGACAACAAAGCTGGAAAATGTTTCTCCCTTAGAGAAAAATAAGATATGTTTCCATGTAATAAATATTTCTCTGAATCTACTGAAATCAGTGTAAACTAATTCAATTTTCAATTTTCTATCTACAGGTATTTTGTTCTTGTTAATTGTAGATACGTAAAAGTTTTAGTGGGGGTAAATAAATCTTCGAATATTCCTTAGTATAAGAATAATTTCTCATCAGACAATACAAAGTACACTCTAAAATTAAGAAGTCTATGAGATGTGTTGCACATTTTCTCTTTCTAAGTGACAGCTTAAGACCAAAACTGCAATGAAAGAGTTCAAATAAAACATTCACCAATCTTCTCTGCACCATTTCAGGAGCACATGTTCTATTCTTTATCCCAATCCAGTTCCAGGGAATGACATCATAATTAATAGTTCCCCTCACCACATGGCATAAATAAGTACCTGATCAGAACACAAATGCTTAGATAAAAGAGATGAGAAAGTTTGAAAGTAAAAATTAATTGCTAAAAACTTAATATTCATATATACATAAAATAAAAAAGGTAGCTGGAAGAAATCTTACAAGAAGAATTGTGAGCATGCAATCTTATTTTATTTGCAGAGTATATAAGTGGAAATTATCAATTAAGAAAATTTTAAGAAAGACATGAAACATGAAGTAAACCATTAGAAAGACTGGATATAAAAACCTACAAGTATTTTCTACATTATAATAAAGGTCCTCAGGCTCTAACACAAAAAAGATTATGAAAATGGATATACCATTCTGGGGAGAATTTTGTAAATATTTAGTGAACCTTAAATTATACATATTCTGCAATCCCTCTGTGTTTACATATCCCAGCAAAATTTAAGCCAAGTAAACAGAGAGACATGTACAAATACATTTATGACTGTGTCTTTGTGTATTTTGTAGTAGCAAAAAGTACAAAACAATCTAATTGTTCACAATAAATGAATGGATAAATAAAATATGTTTTATCAATATTTTAAGTGCTGTAAAATAAACTATACCCACATATATGAACATGGATCTCAAGATGAATCAAAGATCAGTATCAAGAGAAAAAATATGAAAAAAATCAAATGACCCTATTAAAAAGTGTGCAAAGGATATGAACAGGAACTTTTCAAAAGAAGACAAACTAATGGCCAACACACATATGAAAAATTGCTGAACATCTCTAATCATCAGGGAAATGCAAATTAAAACCATGATGAGATGTCACTTAACTCCAGTGAGAATGGCTTTTATCAAAAAGTCCCAAAACAACAAATGTTGGCATGAATGTGGAGAGATAGGAACACTTATGCACTGCTGGTGGGACTGCAAACTAGTGCAACCTCTGTGGAAAGTAATATGAAGATACTTCAAGGAACTAAAAGTAGAACTACCATTTGATCCAGCAATCCCTCTACTGGGTATTTATCCAAAGGAAAAAAAGACATTCTATAAAAAATACATCTGCACTAGAATGCTTATAGCAGCACAATTCATAATTGCAAAGATGTGGAAACAACCCAAGTGCCCATCAATACATGAGTGGATTAATAAAAT
>CAUYSK010099308.1:0-46923 GCA_963575035.1 Avahi laniger
ATGGTGATATAGCACCTCTTGTATACTCCTGGATAGAGCTGGAACGCATTCTACTAAGTGAGGTATCCCAAGAATGGAAAGACAAGCACCACATGTACTCACCATCAAATCGGTATTAACTGATCAACACATAAGTGCACACATAAGAATAACATCTATTGGATGTTGGGGGGGGAGGAGAGGACGGGTATATGCATACACAAAGAGTGCAATGAGCACCACCCAAAGGATGGACATATTTGAAACTTGGACTGGGGAGGGGGGAGGGAGGGGCAAGGGCAACACACGTAACCTAAACATCTGTACCCCCATAATATGCTGAAATAAAAAAAAAATATATGCCTCCAGCCAGACTCGGCCTGGCCCAGACAGTCGCCTGTCACTAATTCTCCCAGAGTTCCATTTAAATTCTAATGATAAAGAAAACATCTAAAAACAAATTTGCTATCAGAAATCTTGCTTCTATTTTATTTCTATTGCAAATTGCTTCTAGCAGAACCTGAGAGAAATGACTCCTGCTCCTTCTGGAAATGATCACTCGTCACCATACGGGCACAGTGCCTCACTAAATTATGCTGCCAACTGGAAATTAGCCCTTGACCTGTGGATCCCTTTCTAATAAGAACATCCCTGCTGGTATTGATTTATAGGGAGCATTATTTCCTGTTGCAATATGAGCAGTAATTTTTCCTTGGAGGCACCTTAAGTTTTTAAGAGTTCCTATAACAAATGAGATTTTAACAAGGCAGGAGTGATTTTATGTGATTAGAGGCTGTTTGTCATGCCCTGGTGATTTGTTTAATTGAACACAACGTAGAAGACTCCGGTGTTACAAGTGCACATCAGCAATGGCTGCTTAACACAAACCCGGAAACAGGAATGGAACATGGGGTGATGAAAACGTCACACGGACAGAAAAGGCACCCAATTTTAATTTGGAGCCATCTAGAATGACCTAAAACATCTTGAATTTCCATGATATTAGAGTCTTCCACATGCCTAGTAAATATTTAACTTGCCTCCGGACTGAGTGTTCCGCGGGGACGTCAGTGGGTGATGACGTCCTTGGCGAGGCTCCCGGTCCTCCCGCAGCGTCGTCTCCTGCTCTCGCTCCTCTCACTCGGTGAGTCGGCTCTTCGCTGTTACTCCGCTTGCCCTGACCGCTTCGCCCACCTGTAAAAGAGTCTCCCCGAAATGGGTGAAGGTGTATTTCCACTTGGGCAGATGCCTTGTTTATCTCAAGCTGTCAAAAGAGAATATCGACTCCACTCACAGGTCATTATCCGTTTTGTCATGTGGCTTGGTCTCCATTAGGGAACAGACACTAGATACACTCAGGTGACTTGTCAGGGCACAAAACTTTCAGGTCATTGCTACCCAGTATTTAGCAAAAGCTTTGTTGAGGTAATCCACGTTTCAGGAGAAGGATTGCTGCCTTCCCCTGAAGGTATTTCTTCATCTCTAAGTCAAAGGAAAGCAGACAGTGGGTACCTGGGTACCTGGGTCACTTGGGTCACGAGAGTTCCTACTCTTACTCTAGCTCATGTAGTGTGGTGGCACATACATCTAACGAGGGTCGGTGTGAAAAGCAGAGAAGCTGTGCACACATTAACGGAGCTTATGTGAGAGATGCTGTCAGGGATAATTTTACGTACAGCACGCCTTCATCATCCTGAGAGGAAGTCCCCCGGTGCCCATAACAAGCTAGCGACGCGTCTTCTGAAACTTTCGTTTACTTTCCACTCCTGGACACCGGTTTATACAGCTGCCAGGTTTTCATTTTAGCTCTGTCTGCTGACCCCGTTCTTTCAACTCTGTCTTAGTTCTGGCACCATTTTCTGTCTCCCTCTTTGGTCTCTTTTCCTTTTGTCACTTCAACTTTTAACATTTATTATCTACTGGGATTTTAGTTTTCTCTAAAAGTTGCCCTAAATCTTTGATGGAAAAAGATGTGACGTGTGTAAACAAAGAGCGGGACCAGGCGACCCCACCAGGCGCGCGCTCTGCCCACCTGCAGCTGCTCACACACGCTGGACACAGTCTGCCGCACAGTCCAGTCGGAAACCGCCGTCTGCATCCTATCGCGCACTGTGAGTTCTGATTAAACAAAAGAGCAAAGGGAAGTTGCATCGATAAAACAAGGGGAGACTTTGCGGACCACAACATTTTTATTACTGATAGAAACAGGCAAGTGGGAAAAAAGGAGTTTTAAATAGAGAAAAATAACTATTCACCTCCTCCATTTACATGAATAAAGGTAATTCTTACTTATGAAAAATGGCCTCTCTTTGGTAATTCCCTAGAGGTACCTGACTCCTAGGGAATTTTCCTCCAAGAGATTTTACATTTGCAGAAACACCTGGAGATGGAGGATTAACTTAAATCACCCCCAGAATCCAAGAGAAGAAACTTTTCCAAACAAGAACAGAAGAGCAAGCTGTGTTACCGGGTGCTGCTGCAGGAGGGCAGATGAGGACCGAGAAGTGACAGTTGCCGGGATTGCAGCAGGGAGATCACAGATGATCTTGCAAATGGGTTTCTGTAGAGTGTTCGGAGTGGGAGCTTATATTAGAGAGTTCAAGAGGGAATGAGAGAATGTAAGCTGGAGAAAGGAAATGAAGGAAATATTTTCAAAAACTTTTTTCTAGCAATGAGCACAGAAGTGGGGCATCGCTGGAAGAGGAGTTGGGTTTTCTTTAAGTTACTTTTTAGGCTTGAAGGCATGATGGTGGCAATGGTCCAACAGACAGGGAATGTGTAAGAACATAAAAGAGAGACGATTCAAGCCTGTGCTTGAGTCAGAAAGAGGGAGCAAAAGCGGCTGTGAGAGTGGAGAGGCCAGCCCAGGAGCACCGAGAGCTCGGCGTAACGCAAGGCAGGGTGTGCACACAGGTGCAGGCGGATTGTGGCAGGGCCCAGGACAGTTTTTGTTTAATATTCATATTTTCTTGTAAAAATAGAGTGAGGAGAGGGAAGGAGGTTTTGGAGACTAAAAGGAGATGTCTGGAAGAGTGGGGTTTATAAAGATCAGGGAAATGTGGTGCGACTTGCACCAAAATCTCTTTTAAGTCTATTGATCATGAATTTAAGGTGAGAGCCAGTGGTATCACTGGACAGTTTTCTCTGGTCTTGGGTGCAGCTGTAAAATAGTTGGGGAGCCAGAATTAACGAGGTGTAGCATTTTGTCAGCAGTAAAGGGAGAGAGTGGCAAGGGATGTGGACGTGAAGACGGTGAAGGACCAGGGACCTGCCGCTGGGAGACAGTGAAGGGCGCGAGGCAGGCCTGGGTTGGGCGGTCAAGACAAGGCCGTTGATCACTTGATCGGGTGGTTCTGTGGGATGAATGAAATTGGAGCGTAGAGGCAGAGAATTGGGATGACTTAAAGTTGGGGTTAGAGTGTCATATTTAAAATTTAGGGTATGGAACGGTTGAAATTATTAGCAATGACAACATTAAAGGTAAAAACAGAGGTGACTGCCCACTGATCATGGACAAGACTTATTGGAAGCAGAAAGTCCGAGGAAATGTAAGTGCCGGGGACTAAAACTATTTTCTATGAGAATATTGGCTTAACCAAGAGAGTATGAATCATGAATTGTTAGAAAAGGACATGACGAATTAGGAGCTAAAATATCCAAGGGGTGAAAAGTAGCAAGAGAAAGGAGTAACGCATGATATACTCTGCAAGCTTGAGCCTCAATGGTCTTGGCTTTTGGAGGGAGGAGGCTGGGATGATCATCTGGAAACAGTGATGAGAAACATTAAGGCCTCTATTAGTTATTTATTGTTGTATAACAAATTAACTCAAAACGTAAAACAATAATATCATTTGTTGTCTTTCATAGTTTCTGTGAATTTGGAATTCAGGCACGGCACAGCAGGGACAGCTTCTCTCTAGGTCTGGAACCCCATCCAGAAAACGGAGAGCCTGGGGCTGGGATTAGCTCAAGGCTCAGTCTCTCTCTGATGCCCCTGGGGGCCGGGAGCAGCTGCAGCACCCCCATGTGGCTCTCTGTGGGGCCCGGGCTGCCTCACAACACGGGAGCCGGATTTCAAGGGCAAGTGCCCTAAAAGAACGAAAGCAAGACAGAAGTTTTATAGCCCTTTATCTCCTAGCCTCGGAAGTCATGTAGCAACACCTCTGCCACATTCTCGTGACTGAAGCAGTTACAATGATCCATCTACATTTAAGGCAAGTAAGCATAGATCCCGCATCCCAGTGAAGATATGTCAAAATCACATAGTAAGAAGAGCACAGGAGATAGGATGTATGATGGTGTGGTCATCTTGGAAAATACAGTCTGCCACAGCCCCTTGCCCTAACTCCAGCATCAGTTACAGGAGAAACATGGAAAGAAAACACCTACCATATAAGAGGGCTCTGGGGAAAAAGCAAATGCAATTACATCAGGAAGTTAAAAGAGGAAGGTGAAGAGGTGGAGCATTTTGCTGACTCTAGACAAGGAAGGATTTGTAAGGTTGAGGAAGATGGCAGTCCGAATTATGCTGAGGGGTGGATAGCCAGATAGGGATAAGAGTCTGAGTGGTGAGGGACAGAATGCCGCAGACTGGGTAATTTGTAAAGAAAAGAAATTTATTTCTCACAGTTCTGGGGGCTGGGAAGTCCAACGTCAAAGTGCTGGCATCTGGTGAGGGCCTTTGTGCTGCATCATCCCATGGTGGGAAGTAGAAGGGCAAGAGCCAGAGGGAGAAGACCAAACTCATTTTTGCAGGCAACCCACTCTTGAAGTAATGGATCCAGCCCTGCAACAGTGAAGCGAATCCATTCATGAGGGCAGAGAGAGTCCCCTAACATAATCTCCTAGTCACCTCCTAAAGGTCTCACTCTCAATACCGTTGCTTCGGGGATTATGTTTTCAGCACATGAAACTTGGGGGACACATTCAAATCACAGCTAAGAGATGATCTAGAAGATTTAGCCTTCTTTTGTTAAAAGAGATCGACAGAGAGGTAGGGCAGAGGGAATTAATCCTGAGGGTGCAAAGTGCTGAGAGAGGAAGAGGTGGAGTCGGGAGCCCTGGGAGCCCACTGGCGCATGAACCCAGCCATACGAGAGCAGTGCCGAGTCCTCAAGGAGATGGCAGTGCCAAGAGCACCTACACACACCATGACCATGAAGGTTGATTCCAATATTGTCAGGATAGTTTCGATTAGAAAACCAATGTAAGTTACCTTGTTAACAGATACTGTGAGGAAAAACTGTATGTTCACTACAACAGATGCTGGAAAAGCATTTGATAACATGACACTCGTTTATAGTAAAAAGAAAGCTCTTAGCAAACTAGAAATCGAAGTGAATTTTTTGAACCTGATAATGTATCTACCAAAGACACGCAGCAATTAGCTATTTCGTGTTCCAGAGCTGAAGCTTTCCCTTTAAAGTCAGGAATGGTTCAAGGACACTGGCTATCACTGCTTAGTCATGAAAAAAATGTATGAAAATGGATAAAAGGTTTATAATTATAAGAAAAAACAAAATTGTTATTCACAGATAATTAGTAATAATGAGATTGATTATAAAGAAAATCTAAGGCACTGTGGCTCACGCCTGCAATCCTAGCTCCCTGGGAGGCTGAGATGGGTGGATTGTTTGAGCTCAGGAGTTTGAAACCAGCCTGAGCAAGAGCGAGACCCCGTTTCTACTAAAATTAGAAAGAAATCAATTGGACAACTAAAAATACATAGAAAATATTAGCCAGGCATGATGGCGCATGCTTGTAGTCCCAGCTACTCGGGAGGCTGAGGCAGTAGGATCACTTGAGCCCAGGAGTTTGAGGTTGCTGTGAGCTAGGCTGGCGCCATGGCACTCTAGCCTGGGCAACAGAGTGAGACTCTGTCTCAAAAAAAAAAAAAAAAAAAAAGAAAATCTAAGAGACTCCACAAATTACTAAGTTACCAGTAACCAATTACATTCAATACTTTGAGCACCAGCAATAACCAATTATAAATTGTACTTTTAATAAGATACATCCCCAACAGGGGGAAAAAAGGAATACCTAGGAATACATCTTAAAGCCATTCAAGAGGAAATTATAAAACATTTTATCGCAAAACAAAAGAAAATCTAAAAAATAGATGTATTCCGTGTTTATGGACGGAAGACTAAATATTGCAAAGAGGACAAGGCTTCTCAAATTAGCCTATACATTCAATGTAATTATCATAAAAACCTTAAGAGTTATTCATGGAACTTGGCCATATTGAAAAATAAATGAAAACATATCTACATGCAGGATTATGATTGTAGAATTTCAGATCAAGGATGAAGAGCAAATCTTAAAGCCTCCTGAAAGAAAACCAGGTCTCCTTGCATGGATGAGCACTCAGGAGGCATCGGACCTCTCGGCACTCCGCCACCAGCAAGTGCAGCAGCGAGCTCAAAGTCGAAAATTTCCAAAAATATAAAAAATAAATAAAAAGGAAGAAGAAGAAAACTTTCTATCTGCTCCTTCTCAGGAAGTTTGTAGAGATTACACTTCACTGGAGAACAGGAGAAAGCAGACCAAGAAATTAGAAGACGTGCAACTTGTGGGGAGAGAGAAGGAACGTCTCAGGAAGGCAGCTATGAAATGTGCCTTCAGTTTTGCTGCAAGAAAGAGCCTACGATTTTGCCTGAATCGATGGTTCTGCAAGAGTAGCCCTGAGTTCACCCGGAAACTCGGTAAAAATGTAAATTCTCAGGGTTCTTCTCAGGCCTACTGCGTCAAAATCTCTGCCGCTGGGCCCAGCAGTTGCGTTGTATTTAGCCTTCCAGCAGCTTCTGATGCAGCTCAGGCGTGGAAAGCCCTTGTTCTCACCGTCTTTCAAGTCATACCTGTTTCCCCAAATACTGCTGTAGGTTTCAAACATGGATCTTTATTTTTTAATGAGTTTCATTCTTAATTTGAAAATAATACATTGTCTCTATTGATACCTTGGAAAATACAGAAAAGCATAAATGAGAAAGAAAACTCATCTACAATTCCACAATCCAGAAAAAAAGTAGTAAATTTATCTAGTGCGGGGTGTGTGTGTGTGTATAAATATATATGTTTGGATTATGTGGCATATACCTTTTGAATATTATTTTTATTCAAATTTATATGAGTATTTCCTATGGTATTGAAATAGCTTCCACACTATTTTGCTGGCTGCATATTTCATAATATAGTAGTAGTATGATTTATAAAAATGCACTTCTATCGATGGTTTTCTCATTTTTTGGAAGAATAATTAATGCTACAATGAATTTCATGGCAGTTCTTTGTGGTTTTGTGCCACGGTTACAGGCACAGACCTTGCAGTCAGAGCCTGGGTGCCACCCTGAGATGTGCCATGTACTAGTTGCACAGTTTCTGTTACTCACATCTCAGCGTTTCAGTTTCCTCGTCTGTGAAATGCGAATGTGAGTATCTTCATCGAGGACTGTCGCGGGGCTTGGGCAGCAGAATGCACGAGAAACACCAGCACAGCACTACTCGGAGGCAAGCACGAAGCGACGTGAAGCTGCAGTAGGAGAAACAGTAATATCAGGAGAAATAATCATGTGTCTTATTATGAGGTCTTATAAATTAATTGTTAATAAATTATTGGGTCTTAAAACCAAAATCATTGGGTCAGCAACTTGTATCAGTAAGTCTTTTGTTTTCTCTCCCAGAAAATGTTTTATCGATTTAATATCTAGCCATAATTTATGAGAAAGGCCATCCCAGCACGGCCCTCCCAGCATGGAGCATCTGCTGTGCCCATTTCACAAGCAAAAGACACCACGTTGTTTCAGTTTGTTGTTTTTACGTTAACAGTGTTGACCGACAGCCAGCAACGATGTATTGCACACTTAGGGGTTTGTCAAGAGGGTAGATAGTCTGTTAAGTGCTCTTACCACAATAAAGTAAAATATTGTAAAACAATTATTTTTAGCGCATATAGTAATTCTGTTTCCCAGCACTAAATCTGCCCCAGCACTTCAGCTAAGCTGCGGTGGACCGCGGGCAGGCGAGCTGACTCCTGAAAGAAAGACACCCACGCTCCGCGGGCGGCGGGGCCCTGAGCGCTGCGCGCAGTGAGGACGAGGCGAGTGTGTGGCCAACTCCAGGGGTACCTGGGCAGAATTTCGGAGACAAAGACGGCCGAATTGACGGAGAGCAGGCTCTTTTTAAGGTATGGTAAGTGCTAGAAACTATGTTTACTGGTGATTAAGTCAATCAATTTGCATGACCGGATTTTGTTTTAGAATAATAACTGGTAATCGTGAAGAGGGCACGTGAGAAATGAGAAACCCTAGACATGAGGTATCAGGCCTCTGGAATCTTCCAGCAGAAAGAACGTGGCTGTTCAGGGGCAGCGGCTGCGAGAGGTGCAGGGAATGGGCTCAAAGGTCGTTTCTGAAGGAGAATCTAGAGGGTGGTGAGCAATTAGATTTTAATGCTGAGGGGAACTTTGGCACTTTAATTTTTACTGTGACCAAACAAAATGGGAATTTTTGCCTGAATGATTTAGAGAACATAAGGGAAAGAAGAGAAATCCACACACATTTATAATAGCAAGTTATTTTGGAGATTTTTGCTGCCATTTTCCAATTTTTTAAGTTATTTATTTATTTTTAAATTTCAAAATATTAGGGGGGGTTACACATTTTGGTTACATAAGTTGCCTTTGCATGGCCCAAGCCAGAGCTACAAGCGTGCCCATCCCCCAGGCAGTGTGCCCCACACCCGTTAGGTGTGACTTTGCCCATCCCCCTCCGCTCCCTCCTGCCCAGCACCCGATGAATGTTGCTTTCATGTGCACACCTAAGTGATGATCATTTAGCCCCAATTTGGTGGTGAGTACATGCGGTGCTTGTTTTTCCATTCTTGTGATGCTTCACTTGGAAGAATGGGCTCCAGCTTCAACCAAGATAATACAACAGGTGCTAGTTCACCATTGTTTTTTGTGGCTGAGTAGAACTCCATGGTACACAGACACCACATTTTATTAATCCACAAATGGACTGATGGGCACTCGGGTTGTTTCCACATCTTTACAATTGTGTATTGCGCTTCAATAAACATTCGAGTGCAGATGTCTTTATTATAGAATTACTTTTTTTCCCTTTGGGTAGATGCCCAGTAGTGGGATTTGTGGATCAAATGATAGTGCTATTTTAGTTCTTTAAGATACCTCCATACCACTTTCCACAGAGGTTGTACTAATCTGCAGCCCCACCAGCAGTGTAAGACTGTTCCTGTCTTTCCACATCCATGCCAGCAGTTGTTGTTTTGGGACTTTTTGATAAAAGCCATTCTCACTGGAGTTAGGTGATGTCCCATTGTGGTTTGATTTGCATTTCCCTGATGATTAGGGATATTGAGCACTTTTTCATATGTTTTTTTGGCCATTATTCTGTCTTCTTTTGCAAAGTGTTCCTTTGTCCACTTTTTAATGGAATTGTTTGATTTTTTCTTGTTAATTTTCTTAAGTTCTATACAGATTCTAGTTATCATCCCTTTATCAGATGTGTAGCATGCAAATATTTTTGCATTTTCCAACTCTTATTCTTTCTTGCAGTCTCTATTATCTGCTGACAATCTTTTCAAGCAATGTTCCGTGTCTGAAATTTTCTTTCTTCACCCCGAATATTCCTTTTCTCCAGTGCTGAAAACACAGCTTCTATCTGGATATTTTCCTTTTGTTCCTCTAAACCTGGTTTACCTTTCTTTGTCCCATTACATGGCCCTGAAGGCTGATCAGTCACACCTGTTCAAGGGGCTTCCTTGCACCCTGTCTTGTGGTTGGGCCACCAATAAGGGAGAAGGAGCAGGAACGATGGGGAATGGTTTCCCAGGCCCTGTCCCTCTCGGCAGGAGAGCTGCTGCAAGGCCACCCCATATGGCTCTCTCTTGGTCTTCTCTCTGGATGGGTTCTGGGGACTCCTCCCTCCCCTTCTCTTCTCACTTGTTCAGGCTTAGGGATGGGAACGGTGCCACCCTCATTACTAAATCAGGCGTACTGTCCTCTCCTTTTCGGTTTCCCTAGATTTCTCCCTCATCTATGTAAATAGTGCCTTGATTAAACTGTTGTCAAATTGCTGAAATTGAGTGTAACATCTGTTTCCTGCTGGGATGTTAACTGATAGAGAAATTGGCACTAGAAATAGCTCCAGGAAACAGATCCTCAGCGTAGGATTCTGGGATTGGGCTACTGTCCTTGCCATCAGGCAGGGGGACAGGAATAACCGGCTACAGGTGGGAGATCATGGCCCTTCAAATTAAAGAGGAGGAGGATGAAGGGCAAGCGGAGGGCGAGTTGCTGGGAAGTCAATTTGCTGTAGCAGTTAGTCCCCATGGTGCCAATATGGATTAACAGATTGGGGCGCTAGGTGGCTTTTTCTGATAGCTCTAGAGCAGTGGTTTTCAACCAGTGGCAATGTTGTCCTGCAGGAGACATTTGGCAATGTCTGAAGACACCTTTGATAGTCACAGCTTGGGGATAGGGAGCTACTACTATTGGCATCAGGAGGCAGATACTGGGGATGTGGTTAAACAACTTACAACATAGAACTGGCTCAATTATCCTGCCCAAAATGTCAACAGTGATGAGGCTGAGAAACCCTGCCCTACAGGGGACTGGAAAGCAGTGAGTATCAAATGGAGGACATGAGTAGAAATCAGAAAGTCTCAGCAACAGATGTGAAGGAGTCTCTCATCTCCTGGAGCCTGGGACAGGTGGGCCTGTGACCAAGCCAGGTGTGTGACCGCAGGGCTGCAGAGGAATGCTTCCCCCTCAGGGTCTCATACGCACCGGCACAAGGGCCCTGCTGGAGAGGCACAGGGCCCTGAAACAGTGGGCCCAGACATTTGAACTCCCAGATCTTTCTGAGAGCCCCTTGACTTCCCCACAAGAAGGAGCCAGTCTCCCTTTGCATAAGACCTTACGGATGACTTCACCTAAATCACAAGTGGATGCCAGTTCTCCTCTGAACACTGTGCACGCCAACTCCATGCCCAGAGCCCGTCCTTAGAGTGAAACTCCAACATGGCCAGGCCTGCCCAGGAAACAGAGTCTCTCAAGAATTATAGGATCATGTCGATATTGACTAGCAGGAGCCTGGGGAGGGTGTGAGAGAGTGGAGGGTAGGGGGTGGGTCAGACCAGGGAGGATTGGCCGTGAGGCTTGAGCCGGCGTATTCGATAAAATGTCTGCACTCGCTGCAGCATCTGGGTTTAGAGTGTGAAGCTAGTGGAGATGGCACGGATCGTCCGCTAGGCTGGCTAACTGAGGCTGGAACTCCCCCGCACTTTACAGTCTGAAGAGCACATACTGCAACTTCCCTGGCATGTTCCGGCAGAGACTCTCGGGTCCTGTCAGTATCTCCTGGGGGCCTCAGGGAAGACATAAAAGCCTGCTCTGCTCCTGCTCTCCCGACTACTCCACAGCAGCAATTCTCAAACTTCAGTCACATCAGAGGCACTTGGGGAGCTTTCAAATTTCAGAAAGCCTCGCCACATCCCAGACCAATTAAATCAGAGTCTCTGGGGGTGGCGCTGAGCACCAGGGCTTTTGCAAAGCTTCCCAGACGACTCTAACAGGCACACAAGGTCAACGGCCACCGGATGGAGTCCAGCGGTCCAGAGGAAGGGCTGGGTTCTTTCGAGAAGGACCCTGCAATGTGGATTTCAGGGCATGTTTTCAATCTCTGCAGACTTCCCCGCGGGCTCTGTCACCTTTAACAAGCACTCTCTGAGGGAGGACAGGGACAGTCCAAGGCTTTTGGACTCTGGCTCTGACCTGACTCCAAGCCCTGGAGACACAGACTCTTGCTGCGGCCCAAGGCCTGAGTGGCGCAGTGGAGGTCAGGTGACAGAGGGAGCGTGAGCTGAGTTCTCTCCACAGCGGGGCTGCAGGGACCGTGCATCCATGCTGTGATATTTTGCCAGTCCAGAAAACATAGTGAGGATGAACATACTCCGTTACTGAGAGAATTTCCTTGTTTATCTCCTGGCCAATGGATTAAAGACTAATTATAGTAGAAAAGGCCAGATGGAAGCCCCAGGCGTGCTCCCCTCCCCACTAACCTCACCAAGAGAGTCAACCAAAACCACCTGTCTAGAGAATCCAGATGCCCCCACTGGAGACTCGAAAGCTGCTTGGGGACCTATCACATCCCTGTCCATCTCGCCTGCTTGGCTGGCACAGAAGGGAAATGGGTGGCGGACTTGTCCTGGCCAGTTGTAGTGGTCAGGGGCCCACTGCCCCACGGGGCGCCTACCATCCCACCACAGATCGTGACATCATGGCCACGTGAGCAACCTGCTACCTGACGCAAGGTGTGATCTTGTGCCCTCCCCTTCACAGACGGAATGGCAACGTCTCTTCACAGGGACAGACACATTGTTGGCAGAAATTGAGAACCTGGTCTTCATTGCCATCCCTTCTGCCATTGCGCTCATCACAGACTCGCAGAATGTCTTATCCACCTTCGTGCGATCCTGCCCAGGTTCTGTTCCAGAAACTCATTTTCCGGTGAAGGACGTGTGCAATGCAACTCGCTGCTCTCACCGCCTGCTCTTTGTCCTAGAAGCAGAAAGTCCAGTCATGCCCGTGCGGAGACAGCATTCTGCTAGGCTGGGTACTGTCGTGCAAGATGCGGTGTGCCCCCTAACCAGCGGCTGATACGTGCTGGCATCTCCCCTGCAATCAAGTTCAACACCAGGGCATGAAGGCAGAAGTGTTCCTGGTTACTAATGAAACCCTGGACAAATGTTTGACTCTAGTCCCCCAAACCTCAGCCTCATTGGATTTAGAGGGGTGCTTTCACCTGGAAACTTAGTCATGATTCCCTGATTTGGAAGCTGAGACTCCTCCTGGTCCATTTTGAACCCCTCATATCACCGCACCAACAGACAGAGAAGGGGTAACTCCATTATCAGATCTGATTGATCCCAGTTGGCTTGCGGCTACACTGCAAGGACAAGGAGGACCATGCTGGAACCAGGAGATTCCTTGTCACTAGAGAACTGGGCCCATCCAAGACCCAAACTAAATAAAAATATAGGTCATCTCCACCAGGCAAAGCACCCTACTTAGATAAGGTGCTAACAGAGCGTAAAGGGGTAGAGAGCCGCTGGAGGAAGAAGACAGTGATGAGCTCCATCCCTGGCAGTTGTGCTCTGTGTTGTTCTCCTTCCTTTCACTCTCTGCTTCCTTACCTGCAGACGCCTAGCTGTAGCGCATGTTTTAGGCCCTGGGCAGGAGTCTGTGTGGACGTCTCCGTGATGACATGCTAGCCTTTGGGATTTTCCGGGTTTCCTGTTTTGAGCACATGGGTCTTTTACCTCGAGGAAGCACAGCGGTGGAGGTCGAGGGATCGGAGGACCGGACGGTGTGGAGGCCTTCCTCTCACCCCTCCAGATCCACAGACGCTGTGTGCCCTTGGAGGATGACCAGCAGGAACTGAACCTTTGGCCTCTGTCTCCCAGCTCAGTTAGGCAACAGGAAGCATTGACAAGAAATCAGAAGGAGGGAGGAGAGTGGAGAGCAAGGGCAGGTATTTGCTCCCTGTTTCTGCCCTGTGGGGCTGTATGGACTGACCACTGCGTCCACCCAAGGTGACGGTCCCCCACGCAGCCCGCCCCTTCCCCAGGTTCTGGTTGACGTCCTCCTCCACGTGACGCACCAGGCCCGGGAGTGCCCCACGGCGCTGGCTGCCCCGTACCCTGCCCACACATTCGTAACGAGTCTTTCCATTAACTCGCCTCGAATTACCCACTTTCAATGTGCCATCTGTTTTGCCAAGACCCTGACTGATACAGTTCCTCTTTTAATGAATATTTTTTTCTGTGCTTTTTTCTTTCTATGCTACATCTAAAAAGATATAGGAATTTTAAATTAAAAGAAAATTTTCTAAAAAGAAAAAGAAAACTCATTTCTTTTTCTTTCTTTTTTTACATTTTGGGATGATGAAATTCTAAAGAACCATGATTTTGGATTGCAGGCTGCCAAATTACACTGTAAATAGCTTTGATTTGGAATTGTATGCCCCAGATTCAAGGTTATTTGCAAATTTATTTTACCAAAATCAGAAACCAGGTTTGAGAGTCCCAATCCTCTTATTTATGGGAAATATTTTAACAAACTGAGCATAATTGTAGAAGGAAAGTATAGAAACATTTTTCTTGCCTGTGTATATCTAATTTTCAAACCACAAACAATGTTTAAGGCATTCATTTGGGCTCATTTGCTCAGTTATTGTGGTTCCTTCAATCAGAACTATAGTTCTCTCAGCATGCTATCGCCCAGCTGAGGGTGTTAGCTCAGCACCTTGTTCTTAGTGCACTGAAGCAGAATTTCCAGAGAATATTTAACTAGCTAACCACAGAAATTAACACATTCTATACCACTTCAAAAATATTAAAAATCAGCAAGGCGGTGGCTCACATTCTGGGAGGCCGAGGCAGGAGGATCACTTGAGGCCAGGAGTTGGAGATCAGCCTGAGCAAGAGTGAGATCCCATTTCTACTAAAAATAGAAAAATTAGCTGGGTGCAGTGGTGCACACCTGTAGTCCCAGCGACTTGGGAGGCCAAGGCAGAAGGATCGCTTGAGCCCAGGAGTTTGAGGTTGCAGTGAGCTATGATGACGCCACTGCACTCTACGTGGCATGACAGAGGGAGACTCTGTCTCAAAAAAAAGAAAAAATTCAAAATTTAAACATAGACAAAAATAAAGACATCTCAGGAAGAGAATTATAAAATAAGAGTTCAAAATAACATGATATTTAATAATAACTGCACTAAAATTATCTCTACTTGTTTTCCAGGTAGCAATTTAGTTCAATAGTTTGTTCCTGTCACTACACATATCTAAAAACTATATTTAATCACTGACTGTATTCCTTCATGCTCATAATTTCAGGACTGTTTTTAAATTGTCTCTATGTTTAAATGTGATTCTTTTAAACTCAGTCATTAATGAAGTCCCAGCGTTTTAGCATAAGGCGGGAGAGAGCAGTCGGGACTGGGCCAAGGTGTGCACTTGGAGCCTGTCGGGAGGGTCGAAGGCGACACCCAGCGTGCCGACATTCACCCCCGGGCAGTGGTTCCAACTTTCACTGCATGTCAGAATCTCTGAGGATCTTTTACAAATGTCTGTGCCTCGGCTGCACGCCATCCCAGTTGAATCAGAGTGTCTGGAAATAGGAGCCGGATATCAGTGTTTTTTTAAGATCCCAGGTGATTTTGAAGTGCAAAAAGTTTGGGAACCACTGCTTAATGTTTGAGAGAGCAAGAACTAGGTATCACCCATCTTTGAAAAGACAGAATGCAAAATGTTTCCGTTGCAGCTGATTAACTGAAGAAAGATAATCATACACAGAGGGTGAGGTGATGTAGGGGGTGGACTCTGGACCAAGAGAGGCTGCCCCTCCGGAAGGAGCCGCCTGGGGTCATCTTGTGAAGGACTCAGCGCAGCAGGGCTCCCACCCTGGGTGGAGGCAGCCTCAGGAGAAGGAGGATGACACACCACGGCCTGCGGAAGCTGAGGGGGTGGCAGTTAAGTGGCTACTAGAGAAGCTGTGTCAAGAGGAATGCCGAGACACCCCTGAGACGGCGGCCGCGCACGGCCTCTGACAGCGGATTACAGCGGCGCCAGTCAAGCAGCGCCCTTCCGACCTCTCGGCCTCTCTGCCTCCACCCTTGCGGAGAGGTCGAGGAATCAGCAGGCCGTGGCTGCAGAGAAGCCGGCAGAGCGCACTGACCCACTGCCTCCTGCAGGCCTCTCTGCGTTAAGCAGGTGCCAGCCAGAGCGTGCGGCAACCTGAGCTCTGCAGGACGTTCGCAGCGAGGATCACCACGGGGCACGGGCCTTTCAGTCCCGGAGAAGGCCCTGCTCTTGGGACGAAAGATTCGAGAAGGAATTTTATTATCTGAAAAGATAACAATAAACTTTTCTTCCGTTTTGCACACTTTCATGCTAACTTGCTCAGTAAAACAGTTGTCACGATGCACTTGAGGGTTCCAGAGGAAAGAGTGCCGGAAGGCGCCTTGTCCCTCGACACCTGCCTGTCATCAGGTGGGACAGAGGCCTCTCCTCTCTGCTGCACATGGCTGCTTACCGAGGAGCCGGAGTCCTGCTCTCTCCACCCAGCTGTCATTGCTGGTGACCCATCCAGGAACTGGAACCCTCAGCAAACACAAAAAGAATAGGGGTGACGGTGGTTCTTTGCATGCTGAGAGATCTAAGCGCCCCAGGAGAACCACCGAAGGCTGGAGCGGAAGAGGGAGGCGCCCTGCTACAAGTGCATAGTGTTCCTGAGCCCCAGGGACCCACTGGTCTATCAAAGGCCGACTAATAAAGGTCTGTACAAACCACTGATGTGTCCACATGTGCAGACGAGCCACACACTAATGACAGAAAACACATTTAATGAGATTTAGCAATTGTTGCTGGAAAGGGGAAAAAAACACAGTGAAAGGTGGTCTTACTAAAAACCTATCTAACAGAGGAAAATAAACTCATAACACAAATTTGTTTAATTAAAGCACTGTGGCCTAACGTGTTATCTCTGAGTTCTTTCCCAGCCCTGAGAAAGTCCCTGAGCAGGCAGTGGGGCTGCGAGCTTCCTTGCTTCTCCAAGAAAGGACAGTACCAGACGCCCCCCGCTGTCAGGGAGAAAGAAGAAACTCATTTCTGCTGTCAGCCTGCTGCGTGAGAAGCAGAAAAAGCCAACACAGCGGTTTCTCAGCTGTCTTCTGCCAACGGGGCTGCGGCCGTACCCCTGCCCTCCTCAGCCCCCCAATACAGAGTCGGGCCGTTTGCTTCTGGCGCCGGGCCCTCTGCCTTGCGAGAGAGAGGAAACGAAACCTCGCTCTTCTACTTATCCTAAACTTCGTCTGAGAAATCTTTCTCGCCCGTGTAGGACTTCACACACACAGCAAATGAGAGAAAAACGTAAACCTGGTTGGAAATGTCTAGAAAACACCTACAGCAATCACCGTATTTTATAGTCATGAAAGCATTCCCTTTAAAAGAAGGAAAAAAGGAAAAAATGAATAAATATAATTATTCTGAGATTATTTGATTGTCTACATAAATACTTCAAAGCATCTACAGATAAACTATTGGACTTAGTAAGAGTTTAAAATTGTCAGAGTTATTTGTTTTAATTTCCTAACATAAAATCAGTATTCAAGGGGGGCAATTGCCCTGCCAGGGGGGTGCACTTGCGCTACCAGATACGAAGAGTCGTGACGGAGCTACAGACGCCAGCCCAGGGCAGTCGGTGGTGCAGGCACACAGGCGTCGCACACGCACCTTTGGCATGGAGGCGAGCATGTTTTGGCGTGTAGGAATTATATAATGACAAAACTATCTTTCAAGGAAAAGGTGAGGTAGAGACATTTTCAGAAATACAAATTAAAAGGAGTTACTACCAATGATGCTTCATTTTAAAGTATGTACTTCTGGCAGATGGAAAACAACCTGTGAATCAACGTCTGAATGCAAGGAGAAATGAAGAAAAAAAAGGAAATACAGGCTAAATCAAACCCAACTTTAATCATATAGAACAATAAAATAATTTCTGATAGATAGGCTTTAAAGTTAAACAAAGACTAAAATATAATTACATATTACATTGATATGTTATATATTGTATAATTATAACTATAATTCAATAGTTAATAATCTCCTTATGAAGAAACCACCAAGCCCATGTAATTTTATGTGCAAGTTCTAAGAATTCAGTAAAAGAAAATCCCCATATCATAGAAACTCTCTTACAGTATATTTTTCAACTTAACTTTTGAAAAAAGTTTATTTTTGATAGCAAAACCAGAAAAGAATAGTATGAAAAAGAAAAATTACAAGTTAAGCTCACTTACTAATATAAATAGGTACTTTCTAATCTAAATATTGCAAAAATGAAACAGCAATGAGTGAAGAAGAAAAAATGAATTTATCCCAAGAATTCAAGACTGGTTACCTTGAATTCATATTCATGCAACAATATGAATGAATCTCAAAGGCAACAGGTTGAGTTTTTTTAAAAAGGACACAAAAAGCTATATATTTTATGATTCTATTTAAATGCCATTTTGGCATAAATCAGGTTACAGTTTGTCTGGAGCTATGGGAAGAGCTTGGATAACTTTATGGGATAATAGAAATGGTCTATGTATTGATATGCAGTGATGCAGGTTGCATAACTATATATGTTTGTCAAAATTCATTGAATTGTATACTTGAAAAAACGAATTTTACTGCATGTATAGAATCCTTCAGTAAATTTTTAAAGCAAAGCTCTTCTCTATATATCGTACATATATTTGTGAGATTAAGATATACATACACATATACATATATATACACATACATTTATAGAAACCATCTTCACAATTCTATCTTAGAATATTTTGGAGTTTCTAGGCTGTACAGTAAATTAAAAAGTGAAATAATAGGTATAAAACTTGGAAAAAAGAAAGACAAGTTCCATTATTCACACACGACATTATTGTCCATATTGGAAACCTTAAAGTGTCTACAGAAAAATTATTAGATTACTAACAAAGGTTAACAGCATTGCCAGATCTAAAATCAGTATAAAAATGTCATGTGTATTTTATATGCTGTAAACAATCAGAAAATTAACTTTTGAAAGATGGATAGTAACAAAAATTAAAGCTACCTAATAAAGAATTACTATGACTTTTAAATAGAGAATTTTAAAACATTACTTAAGTTATTTCATAAGATCCAAAGAAGAATCACGAAGGTGTACCATGTTAATGGACAGGAAGACATAATATCATAAGGAGATCAATTTTACTCAAACTATGGCACAACAAATTTATATGGCAGAACAAACAGATAGGGAAAGCTAAGAATTTTCCAAACGGCAAAATTTATGTGAGGGCTTTTGTCCTAATATTTTTCAAGCCATATTACAAGAAGCAATTATTATTAAGATAGTGTGGAGCTGTTACTAGGATAGATAAACTTAAAAGGAACACAATAGAAATCTTAGAAACAGCCCCATGCAGACATGCAACTTTAACAAATGTCACAGAGTGGAATGTTCTTAGTGCGGAAAGAATGCACTTAATGCTGGTACAACAGGTGTAGAAAAAAACAAAACTAGGATCTCCATTTCCACCATACACTCCACATCAATTCCAGGTGAACCAAAGAGTTAAATTTCAAAGTGAAACTTTAAAATTCTTAGAAGAAAATACAGCAGGATATCTTTAAGACATCAAAATAAAGTATTTCTTAAATAAGATTAAAATGGCAATCCAAAAGTAAATTGATTACATTTGACTACATTAAAATTAAGAACTGTTCATACAAAAAGACCACAGAGTAAAAATACAAACCATAAACTGAAATTATTTACAACAAAAACTCACAAAAAATGGAGAGCTAGGATGTACTATAATTTATTTTAGTATATTGATAAACAGATTATTTTTCTTTTTATGTTTTTTCTTCAATGTATGATGATATACTAAATATCATTGTGTGCTTCTCTTTTTGCTAAGAATGAAATTTCTATGTCAAAAGTGACATGATTTTAATTTATATAGATATTTCTCTACAAAGATGTTTTTCCAGTTGACGCTCCGTGGCAGGCTGGTGATGGCTCCCAAAGATCAGTCCTCACGCCAGTCGCCAGAACCGGTGAATGCCGAGGCTTCGCCGATGTGATTGATTCAAGGACTTCGAGATTAAGAGGTGATCTAAAGGCCACCACAGATGTCTGTCGCCCAGGGATATTAGACACACACAGAGGAGGATGGAATGTGACATGGAAGCAGAAATTGAATCGATGTGGCCACAAGTCCAGGAACACTAGCAGCCACCGGAAGAGAAAATGCGTTTCTGCTGTTTAAGCCACCAAACTTGTGGCAATTTGTTGTAGCAGCCACCAAGTACCGCTCACTTCCTCCAGAGCAAGTCCACGAGAACGCCTTTTCCCTATACCCCTGCCAACGAAATACACATTCTGATAAAGGGATACCAGCATGCCATAGATTTAATTGGAATGTTTCCTATCACAAAAAAGATTGAGTGTCATGCTTAAGACACATTTACATTTGCTTTCTCTGACCTGCCTTTTCATGTCTTTGTTCACATTCAATAAATCTTTATTGGATTATTGTTCTCCTGGGAAGTCTGTGGACCCTTTTTATATGCTATGGAAAAGAATCTTTTTACTGATATGTGTAGCAGGTATGTTTCTCTTATTTTTAGGTTTATTCCAGAAACCTTTGTTGTTGTTGTTTTTTTATGAAATAAGATTTATCAATTTTTTTTTTCTTTGTGGCTTTATCAAGTAGAGATTACTTTAAATGTACTCATTTTATCTTGTTGTAATATGGGGTTCATTTTATAATTTAACTTCTTTAACCCACCTTCAATTTATATTAATACGAATCAGTAGAAATCAAAATTTATATTTTTTAAATAGAATACCAATCATTTCTCAATCAATCCATCTCTTTCCAGCTGATGTGCCAAGCTAATTTTGCCAGCTGTCAGCAACCTTTATATATATTTAGGTCTATTTCTGGATTCTCTATTTTGTACCAAAGACATGTTTACGTTTTCACGCAATAATACAAATTGCTTAATCATATTGTTTTAATTTTTAATCTGTTTTAATGGTAGTATTGCTAGTCCCACCTCCTCCTCTTACTACATTTTAAGTACATGTGTACCGGAAAAATTAACTTTTGAATGAGCTTGTGTTTTCCCCACATATTCCTTCAAATGAAAAAATTTGTGTGGTCGCATTAACTTTATAATACATTAAGATTGACATCTTTACAATATAAAGATTTACTTATAGCCTTAAATGGCATTGAATGTTTTCCTCACACCAATCTTGCTCATATAAATTTCACTTCTAGACTTCTAGAATTTACTTTTGGATTGCCATTTTAATCTTATTTAAGAAATACCTTTTTTGTAGCTCTTACAAATGTGATTTTTCTTCAAGATTTGATGGACTTAATTCTGAATCCAGAAAACTTACAGAAGTTTTGTATTGCTTCTGCTATTTTTTCAGTTGATCATGGTAGGTTTCCTATATTGTACCCTACCAAAGATAATTCATACACCTCCTTTCCGTTTTATTCATTTATTTCTCTCCCTTCTCCGTTTATATTACCTAATAACTTACAAATAATTTAAATTCTTATTAATTAGAGTTAATATCATTGTCTCATTTTTAAGTTTAACAAGAATGCATCTAGCATTTTAAAATAAATATCATAATATATTCAAGTTCTATATCTATCTATATATGTTCCTATTTTCATTAGACTTAATTCTTATAGGAAATGTATGTTAAATTATTTGCAAATGTATTTTCTTTTTTTAAATTTTTATTTATTTATTTTTAAGACAGTCTTGCTCTGTCGCCTGGGCTAGAGTGCAGTGGCATCATCATAGCTCACTACAACCTCCAGCTCCTGGCCTCAAGCGATCCTCCTGCCTCGGCCTCTTGAATAGCTGGGACTACAGGTGCATGCTACCACGCCTGGCTAATTTTTTCTATTTTTAGTAGATATGGGGTCTTGCTCTTGCTCAGGCTGGTCTTGAACTCCTGACCTCAAGCGATCCTCCCACCTCAGCCTCCCAGAGTGTTAGGATTACAGGCGTGAGCCACCACGCCCAGCTTTCAAATGTATTTTCATTACTAATGATGATGGAGGGAGATAATCATATGCATTTTTCTTTTGAAATATTAAAAATTATAGGTTATATTAATATGTTTCCTAATATTGACTACTTATTGCATTACTGTTGAGAACTTCACTAGTTATGATGCAACATTTTTTTGCTTTGCTGCAAATTGATTGTTAATATTTTATTTTGAAGTTTTGCATCAATATCAGCCAATATCAATTTATAGGGCTATGTCAAATTTTGATATAATTATTTTGATGAATTTATAAAAATAGCTTGAAAGTTTTCTTAATACACACACACACACACACAGTTGTACTCTGGATCAATTTATGTAGCACTGACATCTCCAGTTCTTTAAATGTTTGGTCAGTTTCCCCAGTGAATATATCTCACACTATGGAAGTAACTATTCATGGAGGTGAGGCTACAATATGGGTCTTTGACAAACTGCTTTCTTTTATAATATTTTAGCTGTTTGCACTTTCTTTCTCTTCTGTGGTCAGTTTTGATAGTTTATACTATTAATTTATATTGTATTATAACTCTATTATAATTTCCAATTTTCTCACCTCTTGTGTTTCCTTACTTTTTTCTCCTGTTTTTCCTGTTAATATTGGATTCCATGAATTACTAGGTTTTCTCATACAATAAACATGCATTTATGAGATAAACCCCAATCTTGGTCATGATGTATTACATTTACATCGTTTCATTCAGTTGGTTAACATTTTGTTTGAAATTTTTGAGTATGTATTCATAGATGAGATTGACCTTTTTTTTCTCTTTTTTGCATGGTCCTCAACACATTTTGATCAAGTTCATTCTAATCTCATAAAATGGATTGCAAAATGTTCTCTCCTTATCTGGTTTGTGAAGGAGTTCGTATACATTTGGGATTATCTAGCACTTGACTATTTGGTAGAACTTCTCTGAAAAATCAAAAGTACTGATCGAATGTCTTTAACGATTACATGACCTTGTCTATCATTTCTTCCTGCATTGACACATGTCCAGAATCCAGTCACGTCTCGCAGCTCCAGCGCCACCGTGCCATTTGGAGACAGCACCTCCCTCTCCCAGTTTCCTGCTCCCATCTCTCTCCTCACCCCCCTGCTTCCAGCCATCTTCACAGAGCAGTACTGCACACAACGATTCTCTGCAGAGACAGAGATGTTCCATATCTGGTTGTCCAATATGGCAGCCAATTGTCACTCACCACTCAGCCACTGAGCATGTGAACTGTGGTGAGTATGACTGCGGAACTGGAATCGAATTCAGATGGCCGCCTTTGGCTGTTCACCACAAAAATGGCCAGTGTGTCACCTGCTCTGCGTTTGTCCCACTTTTCCTACTTCCCTCTTTTTTTTGCCTTCTTTTGTCTCAATTGAGAATTTCTGTAATATTATTGATTTCATTTTCTCATTATATTTCTCCTTTACACCTTTATTTTTCTGTTTATAACATTTCAGTGATTACCTTAGAGTTAACCAATACAGCACTTTAATCTTCCTCTTTAAAATTGAAGTATAAAAGCTTTAAAAACAATCATCTCCTTTCAAATTACATGCTATTACTATCTGGTATATTAGTTTTTCTTTATTGACCACTCTATAAATTACTTATTTTATTTTTGTTGTTTTATACAGTCTGTGTTTACTTAATTTTACCAATTTTTTTACCAATATCTTTGCTCATTATTCTGTTTTGCATTTTAGACCTTCAGGCAAACTTTCTTTCTGATGTAAGCTCTTTAGAATTCCTTCCAATGGTGATCTGTTAGTGCACTTGCTCTGTATTATTTTTCTGAAAATGTCTTTATTTTACTCCAGTTTTTTAAGCTATATTCTTACTCAGTGTAGAAATCTGGCAGTCTTAATTTATTTTAACTTGGTAGATATATTATTCCACTCACTTCTAATCCTGAGCTGTTTGTTGGAAGGGGGTCATTCTTTGGCAGGTAAGACCCACTGCCTTTCCAGCTGCTTGGAAGCTTTCTTTTTCCTTTGATATTGTGTAGTTTTGATTGTGAGACAGTGATGAGAAGAAGACTTTTCACTGTAAACCCTCTTTGGAAGAGTGTGCATTCATTACTTGTGCCACTGTTTTAATTTTAGAAAAAGAGGAACAGCTTTTAAATTTTATGAGATACCTATTCAGCATCAACAGACATGATTGTATTTTTCTCCTATAATTTATTGATGTAACGAATTATTTGACGATATGCTCATTTTTAACTATTCTTTTATTCTGTGTTAAAAGCTACTTGGCATAGTGCATTACTCTTTTGATGTATTCTTTGGTTCTTTTGCTAACATTCTATTTAAAATGATCTCGGCTTTCCTTATTGTGATTTTCTATAATTTTACTTTAGATGCTATCATGATTAAGTTTTATTATTAAAATTTTACTGAACTATATCTTCTTTATAGCCTAGAATGGTTTCAATAACATTGTCAGTCTTTTAAAGATAATTTAGAATTCAGCTGTGGAGAGACCTGGTCTAGGTGCCCTTTTCGATGGGATGTATTTTATAACTTCCTGAATTCATTCTACTGTAATCGGTCCATTAAAATTTTTCACTTCCTCTTAGGTAATTTTGGTGTCTTCTATTTTGCCAGAAAATTATGCTAGCTATTTATCTTGATTTCCAAAGTGGCTGCCTTTCACTTGCGTGTAGCACTGTTTCAAGACGTTTAACATTCTTTCTTTACGCTGCATTGTCTTTCCCATTTTTGCTCCATCCCCTCCTCGGGAGCACGGGCAAGCTGCTCACCAGGCCGCCAGGCTCCGAGGAAAGGCTGGCGATGATTCATCCTTCCGATTTCTATTCTTTGCAATCTCATCAGTTTGGTTTTTTCTATAATAATTCCCACTTGCTCATTTCTTTTGATAACTTTCACTGTTCTTTCAAAGTTTCTTTTTATTACTTATTTACATTAATTTTCTTCTTATTATTTGAAGGTATTTAATGACACGAATTTTCCTGTTACTACAGCTTTTATTATGTTACATACGGTCTTATATAAAGTATTCTTTTTATTTTATTCTAAACAGTAATCCCTTTTTGTGATCGGCCTCGTTAGCACCCTACCAACCCCAATCCTGACTGCTAAGAGGTCATGGCTTAGCGTGATTTACAATTTAAAAACTTAAGACAACCAATAGAAAAAAGTTGACTTTACAGTATGTTTAAGTTAAAAACATATGCTTTACAAGTTCTACTGTGTACTGATTGGAAAAGACACATGTAGAAAAGTAATGTACATAAAAATAAATTACTCGTGTAGTGACTTCAGACAAATCTGAATTCTCAAGAGTAAATACTAAATAAGACCAACTGTTTCTAATTGATAAATTTCACCCACATTTAAAAAGTAATAGTCTTGGGCCAGGCGCGGTGGCTCACGCCTGTAATCCTAGCACTCTGGGAGGCCGAGGTGGGCGGATTGTTTGAGCTCAGGAGTTCGAGACCAGCCTGAGCAAGAGCGAGACCCCGTTTCTACTAAAAATAGAAAGAAATTGGCCAAACAACTAAAAATAGAAAAAATTAGCCTGGCATGGTGACACATGCCTGTAGTCCCAGCTACTCGGGAGGCTGAGGCAGGAGGATCACTTGAGTCCAGGAGTTTGAGGTTGCTGTGAGCTAGGCTGACGCCACGGCACTCTAGCCCAGGCAAGAGAGCAAGACTCTGCCTCAAAAAAAAAAAAAAAAGTAATAGTCTTTCTATGTTGAAAACATTTCATTAGCCAATTTAGATCCAGGTGTACCAAACTAATATAAAATTTCAAGAAGTAGAAAAAAATGCTGCAAGACTGTGACACTTAAACAGACCTCTCAATCCTTTTCATTGAATTAAAAGAAAATAAAATAAAATCTTCAAAAATAGATGCATAGAGAAGGTCTTGAAAATTGCATGAGTTTGGATTTCCCATCATTGTCAGTGTGTGGGAACTCAGAAATGGTTTTATTTATAAAAAGTGAAAGAATATGACACGTTTGTATTTCTAGTATTGTGGATCAAATTTTTTTCCATGTATGCTTTTTTTTTTTTTTGAGACAGAGTCTTACTGTGTTGTCCGGGCTAGAGTGCCGTGGCATCAGCCTAGCTCACAGTAACCTCAAACTCCTGGGTTCAAGCAATCCTTCTGCCTCAGCCTCCCAAGTAGCCGGGACTACAGGCATGCGCCACCATGCCCAGCTAATTTTTTCTATGTATTTTTAGTTGTCCGATTAATTTTTTTCCATTTTTAGTATAGATGTGGTCTCGCTCTTGCTCAGGCTGGTTTCAAACTCCTGAGCTCAAACAATCCACCCGCCTTGGCCTCCCAGAGTGCTAAGATTACAGGCGTGAGCCACCGCGCCCGGCCATTCCATATATGCTTTTCCCTCACCATTACATAATTTCATAGAGCTACAACACACTTACAAAAAAGACAACAATTGTATTTGCTATTAGACATCATAGAATAACAATAAATTGTTAAACCACTGCTCAAGTTATAAAAGGCAACTTCAAGGAAAGTAGGAGGGAGAAAATACATGAATACAAATAAAATACAATATGCAAGTTATTAAAGAAAAATTGAAAAAACGTATTTGACAAAGATTTAAAAGCATGCAAATGACTCAATACTAGAAAAACTAATAAAATATTAATATCGATGCCCATGGAGGTCACATGTGATTGCCCTCAGAGACGGTCTGTGTAGAGGTGAGGAATAGAAGAGAATTAAATCTCATCTCCCCTAGTAGGAAGGCAGTTATAAAACTCTAAACTGAATCACCATGCAAGAGCAGGATAAGCAGACTGTGTATTGATAGGAACACAGTTAAATGCCAGAGGGTACAGCTACAAGTGTGGAATGCAGTTGCCCTTGGGAGCAGGAATGGAGAGTAAGAAGGAGTAAATTAGGAGACACTTTTTTTTCTTTGTAAGCCAGGCAATTCAATTTGACTTTAAAAAAAATCTGTAAGTATTGCAATGATAAAAATTAAATGAAAAGTTCCAAAAAAACATATGGAGTACAACTCCAATTATGTATTCGTGTGTGTGCATGTGTGTATAGGCATGTGTATAGACACATGGACATGCATGGAAATGCTATCAGATAAATGATAAAATGCTAAGAGGTCTATCAAAGAGTAGTAGGATTATGGGCAAATATATTTCATTCTTTAAACTTTTTGTAATTTCAAAATGTTCTATACTGCTGAAGACATATTTGTATTTAGAAAAAAATTACAAAGTAAATCTGTCAAACACAGGCAAGCAGTGCATTAAGTGCTGGGGATGCCAAGATGAACAGAACACACACCACCAGCCCCACGGCTGCTGTCCTGAGTGATGTCACCACGCAGTCGAGGGACAGCTCACCTGCTCTCCACCTCTAACCAAAGTCTTCTAATCAGCTTACTGTCTTGTCTTTTCTTTGTCCGTTGCTACTCTGGGGTTGCTGTAAAGGAGGTAACAAATTGTGCTATCACTAGTGGAATCTGGGAGCAAAGGCAAAATGTTCCTGATCATTGCCACTGTTATGGACATCAGAGCATTCGTATTTCTATCTGACATCTACAAACCTGTGCTGATTGCCCATATATTTTGCAATGCAGGAAGATTGCATTATTTATCTGGGAAGCTATTTCTGTAGTCTTCCTTGGGCATTATTTTTATTTTATATGAACTTCCCATCTATGAATCATTATATCCTTAAACATATATATAACAAAATGATTGATTTAATATGAGATGCTGTTTATGTTTGCTGTTATTTCTTAGGACTTGTAAAATATTTTTAGATAAATGTCATGAAAATTAAATTCTTACATTATAAAACAAAGGTATGTAATAGAGAAACAGATGGCTAATGAGCTGTGACTTGTCACAAATGGGTTCTAAGTTTTACAACAGGAATCTATCAGCAGATAGGAAAATGTATCTGGACAAAGACCAATTGCCTGGAGTTACTACACAATCTAATTTTAGACCATTTCACTTTTTTTGCCTGAGCGACATGAACAATATGATTGAGTCACTTTTCTGAAAACAGTTGAACAGGACTGACAAATGCATAATGCTTCAGTCCATGAAATTCCAATTGGTCCAATCACAGATAAATTTCTCACGCCTGCAGAGGCATCCCTGCAGCAACAAGTCACGTCCTCGCCTCCGCAGTGACTGCTGAAAGGAAGTGGGCCAGGTTTGCAGCCTACGCTACTCAAGCATGTGTCTTCAGATAATTTTTTTAATCAGGGTGTTCTTCTGTAATTTAATTTCTTTTCCTCTTAATATTCTTGACAGACACCATTACAAGGTCTCTTGACAAGAGATTTTATGCAGTATTTGGAGGTGTTTCTGCTGTAATTGTCAGTAGTCGTATAGCAACAGGAAACACAACTGCCCACTTGTGGGGCGGGGCAAAATGAGCTCGGGACTGCAGCAGCACTGTGCGTCAGTCATGAGTGAAACCCTTGAAGAGCATGCTTTGAGAAAATGGAAGGTCATACAGAGGAATCACACCAAGAAGCCAAGAACAATTTCAGGGCAGAGTCAGATGTTTGCTGTCCAACAACAAACAGGTTGTAGCTGGGAGTCACAGACGTGAGCACACAGTCTGCAGGAAAATGGGTGAATGCAGGTGAAAATCAGCAACTCTCACTCCTTCGCAGGGGATTTGTCTCCAGTTTAACATGTATGTCTCATCGCTTCCTTCTCCCCCTAACAAAGCCCACTTGCTGCTGAAAATGGAACCTGGCCTCAAAGCTGGGTCATTTCTTCAATCCTCCGTCTTCCTTAAGGTAACTTGTGCTTGGAGGGTGGCAAAGTGGACTGGAAAACTACTAGACTTGCTGTCATTTGCTCTCAGTGTGCAGGGGTAAAACGGGCTCTTGCCAAGACAAGCACATAATGACAGTAGGTTTCTCAAGAATGTACCTTCTAAGCGGCGAGGGTCTTCCAGGCTCCAGTCGTAGCAATGGGGTGAGGTGCGGGGTGGGAGAAGGCCCTTGTGAAGGGTCTCAGGTTCCACAAGCTGAGTTCCCTTAGAGCACAGCTGAGAAGTAGTAGTTTGAAGACAGAGTCTTTGAGATGTCTCTAGATTTGGGATTTTATTATTGTTACTGTTCCAATTTTTTTCTTACAATAGTAACAGATTCCCAGTTTAAAGCATGGGATATATTCTAAAAGTATTAAAAAGAGAGTAACGGCCATTCATAAATGTCCACTCTGGATGTGGTCTCTTCACAGACATTGCCATTCTTGAGAGAGGACAGGCTGCTGTGGCCCAAGGCTCTGGCACCAGCTTTATAGGCGGAGTCTACAGCCACCGACACATGGGTGTCCCACCTTACACCTGAGGATCTGGCTACATTTCCACCTTTCCCACTCCTAGTTTGAGAAGAGCCAGCGAGAGAGGCGACCCTGTTGAACAGCATTTATAAACGGTGCCCCCAGAGCCAGTAGTCTTTGGAGGTGCGGTAGTGGTATGAAGCCCAGGGATAAGGAACCGGGAATGTGGTTGGAATCGCGTAACCGAGACAGCTTTTTCTACCTGTTCCTTTCTTCCTCCCTCTGACCAAGATGGTGCTGTTGAACTCCAGTCACAATGAGTACAGGGCAATTCTAAACCACTGGTCTTTACTCACACAAACTCTGCACCCCACTCATCCTGCAAGTGGGGATGGTTCATGGCAATCACTGTTATTGTTCATGGAGTATTACAGACGGTCAGGCACAGTTTTACAGGGATTCACTCTTTAATCATCATGACAGTGCCATGAAATAGGAACTGCAGTTGTCACTGCATCGCAGATGGAGGAGGAGGGGTGCAGAATAGGAAATGGCTCAAGGTCACACAGCTAGTGTGTGCTGAAGGTGGAACTCTATTCCTGACAATTCTGCTTCAAGAACCAAGCTCTTAATCTTTCTCGATACTTCACTTCCAGCTAAGTGTTTTGGACACCCTCATATTTAGAAATTTAGAGTGGTATCTATGTGTCATTTTGTCCTTAGAATTAAAAGTCAGGTAATTATCTTTCAACACAAATCTCTGACTGAATTTTTAAATTATTAGGACAATTTTTAAAATAAATTTGCGGCAAAAAAAACCTCAGGTTTTATTGTGATTGATATTGTCTTCTTCTTCAAGGAAACAATATATTTTCCACTTTTTTACCAATTTCTATTTTATAGTTCGTGCATGTTTCTTTGTTCAATTCACAATTAGGATCTTATTGACTCTTATTTTTGCATGAAATCTTTATAAGTTATTATATAGTATTTAACTTTTCATAATATTTGAGGCAAATCTCTTTCTAAATGGTTATCTGACTTCAATGTTTGGATAACTTCATGTATAGATGATTTTAACACTATATTTAGGAAAAAAACCTTAATTTTAATAATTTTTCCTTTGCCCTTTCTAATTCAGAGGACAGACAAATAATCATTAATCCAGGCTGCTCAAAGTGTGGTCTGCCAACCAATGTCAAGCTGAGGACTGGAGGTTACTGGCTGGCAAAATAAATTGAGAAGATCCATTTAGAAACTTCTATGGCAACATGACAGAGAAATATTTTGTCTACGGAATTTAATAATAAAATGGGGTTGATAATTTGTCTTTTTATTCCATTTTTCTAGTAATTCATTTTGAATGCATTTTTAAAATATCATGACATGTTGGAGGGAGGGAAAACTGATTCTCCACCACAGAAAGTTTGAGAATCATTGCTTTATATTTTATCTCCATTTTCAGCATATGGGGAAGGAGGCAGCATAAAGGTTTGCTTTTGTTTTTATTTTTCATCTGATTTGTTTATGTGCATACATAATCTAAATACCTGAGAAAGTTATTTTGATACATGCTATGTCATATGTTTAAGCATTATTTATAAAAACCAATTTTTTTGAGCAACAAAATGGTGGATTGGGAAACTCCAATCCCCTCCACAAAAATATTTAAAAAAAAAACCCAAAAAAGAGAAAAAACCCAGAAGTTGTCTGAGCCACCTTTGAAGGAGCAGGTTTACAGCAAACAAGTAACGCCCAATTAAAGAAAAGCCATTGTCAAAATAGTAGGAGAGGTTTGTGGCATTTCCACTCCTGTTCCCTCCCTGCCCCAGGACAGCAGTGATCTTGGTCTTCAGCAGCCAGCAGCCTGGTTCCAAGATCCGCCCCTCCTCATTAAATAAGAGGGAGCAGAGCAGACTTTATTTACCAATTATCGTGTACACCTCTTCCAACCTGTGTGGGTTACCTGAAGGGCTGACACGAGACACTCACCTCTGGACACAGGTGACAGAAGCGCTGGCACTGCTCATATAAGCTACAAGGCGACTACATGCTCATGGACTCTGGGGCAAGGGATTGAAGCAAAGGAGTACAAAGGCCGTCAAAGACCCAGAAAGAAGCTTAGGGGGGATGCTTTGGGTGAATTAGAACACCCAAAGCCAGCCACATACATGGGCAAATTAGAAAGCCAGGTGTATGCCCAAGAAAGAGGCCTGAGAAGACCTGAAGCTTTCACTTGCTGCGGACCCTGAGCTCAACGCAAGCCTAGCTAAGCGATGACAGAGTCCCCAGCACAGAGCCAAGGCCCAAAGACTGAAAGGTGGCTCTTGTCTTTTGTGTTTTGTTTTGATGAGGTTTTTGGTTGGCTTTTGTTGGTTTGTTTCAGCTCCTGGCATTTAAGAAAATCTCTGTCAAAACATTGGCTGAACGTGAGCTAAAGGAATAGAGACTTCAATGACCACACATGACAAGAAACAATCTTTACAAAAATGGTTTGGAAAAGTCTCACATAGACTGCTACAACCTTCAAAAATTAAAAGGAAAGGAAACCTGGGGAAGGGGAGAATCTGATTTCCAGAGTTATCACATTTTTTTTTTTTTTTTTTTTTGAGACAGAGTCTCACTCTTTTTGCCTGGGCTAGAGTGAGTGAGTGCCGTGGTGTCAGCCTAGCTCACAGCAACCTCGGACTCCTGGGCTCAAGCGATCCTTCTGCCTCAGCCTCCCGAGTAGCTGGGACTACAGGCATGCACCACCATGCCTGGCTAATTTTTTCTATATATTTTTTGTTGTCAAATTAATTTCTTTCTATTTTTGGTAGAGACGGGGTCTCGCTCTTGCTCAGGCTGGTCTCGAACTCCTGAGCTCAGAATGATCCGCCCGCCTCGGCCTCCCGAAGTGCTAGGATTACAGGCGTGAGCCACCGCACCCGGCCAGAATTTACTTGATTTTTATGTGACAAATGAACTAATTTTAAATGTTAAGGTTTATTATCATTATTTTCTATATCTTTCATTAGATAAAATAAATGCCTTTTAAACTAACAATTTATCTTTTTCAAAATGCTCATATCTTTATGTTGCTTTTTATTCTGATTTCAACATATGTTTCCTATAAACGTTGGTGTATAATTTTCCATAATTTTTCTATACATGTACATTTGAAGAACGCAGACCTAAACATGCATCTGGAATGACTCATTCTTTTTTGGACACACCCAACCAACACATATTAATATATCGCATACTACATTCTTCCAAAATATTTTTAAAGTCAATCCTTTGTGCAACCTTTACCTCTACATCTCTTAGACTTGGGACTTAATTTCTTCAAATTCCCTGAAAAGTTACAATTGAATGGTGTTTTTGTAAAACACTACTACTTGTGATGCAATGTCATAAACAAGAGATGTTCTTGTTATTTTTCTACTTTCTCAGAGAGAAAAGCTGCCATCTCCAGACCTTTGAAAAGAAGAGGCAGCAGAAGAGGCAGAAGAAGAGGTAAAAAGAAGTGATCAAAACACTTTTAATAGTTAACCATCAGATTTTTATTTTATACTCTTTGCTTTGAGTGAAAAATCAATTTTCTTAACTGGCTTAGGAGCAGACAGTACGGGAGCCACAAACTTGGCCACAAGTTCGTTTTAAGACCTTCGATACCTGCTTCGGCTGAATCCAACCCCTAGTGCCCCATTCACATGGTGTGCTGGGCTCCCTGAGCAACTTTTTTATTGAGTCATTGAGTAATACATAATAGATGTACATGTTTTGGGGGTGCATGTGATAATCTGATATTTTCATATAATTGAATCAGGGTAATTTGGATATCCATCACTTAAAATACTGATCTTTATACTAGGAACATTTAAATTGTTCTCCTCTAGCTATTTTGGAATGTACAATCAATATTAACCATACAGCCCCTACTGATCTATCACATACCAGTTCTTATTTCTTCTATCTAACTGTAGAATTATACCCATTAATAAACCTCTGCTCATTCCCACTCCTTCAGTGAGTAGTTTTTTCTAGAACCCCCACCCTGAGCTTCCCTTTCAGCAACAGAGAAAGCTCAGGTGAGGGAGAGTGAAGCTAAGCAGACGGCAAATTGGGAGACAGACACCAGCCTCTTTCGTGCCCCATTCGCTACCCCGCTGCCATCCTGCTCTCTGTTCCCCCAAGTGATGCCTCACATAGGGAGACAAGACTAAAATTTGACAGGTTTTTCTCCATCTCCATAACTTCGAAGCAATAATAGGACTGGAAATGTCCCTTCAGATCACCAGGGGGAAAGTCATTGTGGGAGCAATGGATGTGGCTACCAAGTTTGAGACCTCAGATCCTGTCTGCCCCAGGCTGTCGGGTGGGATTTTGGAGGGTGGAGCAGAGGATGACATTATCTACAGGTATCTAATCTGCCATAAAAGAAAGATCTTGAAGTGTAACTAATTTTGGGGGGAAATACCTGCAAACATTTTAAATTATAAAAGAAGGATCTGAAGAGGGTGGGAGAGATGCTGCCGAGTTGTAGAGGAAGATGGAATGAAAAAATTGCTTTCTTGCAGTTTCGAGATTTCCCAGAGATGAAAATTTGAATTTTCAACTTCCTGAACTTCCTGTGACCTGTGGTGAGATAAAGGGGACTCTATATAAGGAGAAATTGAAAAAAGGTGAGTTTCCAGGCCTTCTAGGATTTTCAACTGGAAAATACCCACACAAATAGCACACTGTTGGGGAGTAGGTATCTGCTTTGGGGGCCCCAAGACCAGCCCCAGGTCTGATTTCCTAGGAGCTCTGCTAGGACTTGGTACAAAGTCACACTCACAGCTCAGGTTTGTAAGACTGAAAGGATGCAAAGCAAAGTCAGCAAAGGGAAAAGGCGCGTGGGGCGAAGTCCAGAGGAAACCAAGAGCAAACTTGCAAGAGTCCTCTCTGGGCGGAGACACACAGGACTCACTGCTTGAAGGTCAGAGAAATATACACACACGGCAGGGAGTTCCCTTCTTCCCCGGACTTTCAGCCTGAGTGTGGGGCCCCTGATGTCAGAGAGGACAATTCAGACTCTCCTGCTACCGATCCTGAACCCAAAGTGGGTGGCTCCAGATCCAGTGTGGGGGAGGCTAAGTTCAGGTGTTTTCACAGTTGGGAGCTCAGCTTGTCTTGATTTTACAGGAACCTCAGAGAAGTGTATAAAGAGAGATAATGGAAGGTGGTTCACTCTCAGGCGATTTGAAATTAAAGGAGAATACAAAAAATCCAACAACTGGAAGCAAAGTATACGCTGCGGTGGATTTACCCTGAAAGAGCTGATGGAGGTATGCTACTTACTGACAAACAGCTTAAATCGAGGATTTGGCTGTCACACCAGGCTTTGCAGAATTTCTCAGTGTCCAGAAAACCATCATGACTCCCCTCGCCCAGGTCCCAGTGCACATGCTGTTACTATTAATAACGTTCCCCCAGGTGTGACCATGGCAGGCTCATACTACAGCTTACTCTGCTAAGCGCATTAACTCTTCTCCTTTTGAAGGTACGACAGCAAATGGTGGACTTGACTCTGCCATGAATAAACTGTGCAGCTTGGTCACATGAAAGTAACTTAAATTGGAGGGAAAGGGGTCCTAAACATTGGGGACCAATGTTAAAAGTAACATAGTAGAATTATATGTCTCAAAATAAAACATCAGGATAGATAGTTCCTACATTACACAATATTTCAACAATATTCTTTGTTATAAGCCACCTGAAATTTGTTCTTGAAAGAGAATACAAATAAATTGCATTTTAAACTATTTGCTTTGCTCCTCATATGAATTCCCTGATGTGGACAAAGCAGGGACAGGGTTTTTGCTGCAGGTGAACTTGTGTCTTTTGACTCCAGATACAGTCAGTGATTTCTCAGTTGCACACCTCAGATAGCCTTCCCCATGCCACTCTAACCATAAAGAAAAAGACTTTGTTAAGCAAATATTTATTGAGGTACATCTAAAGCCATAAGGGAGTACAAGGTGTGAGCCCCTACCTGGGCAGAGGGCTGTGCTTTAGTAACCACAGGCCTGCACAGTGTGAATGCTCTAAAGAGAGTCATTTGCAGAAAAAGATGCAGTAGGAAGGAAGGTCATTTCTGCCTTTGAGTTTGAGGATGGTTTCTTGGAACAGTTTGCGTTGAGCTGGGTATAAAAAGCTGAACAGTTCTGACAAGCAAAAATGTAGCACAGGGCATTCTACATTCATAAGAAAGGATGACATGAAAATCTGCTCCACAAAGTGTCAATAAGTTGTGGATAATGAGGTGTGACACATTCACTGCACTGATTGTGGGCATCATGAGGCCAAAGGAAGTAGTCTAAAAAATGTATTTTTCCTTTAATGCCTGAGGAATCATGGAAGATACCTTGAATTTGAGTTGAAAGTGGGATATGCAAGTAGAAATATCTGGAAGACATTCAGAAATATTGAGCACATAAAATAAAAACAAGGACTCACCATATCATTAATCTCTTTTCTTTCAGAAAGGATATCTACAGAAACCACCAACAAGGCGAAAAAAGTGATTATCAAGTGACTTTCTGCTGATGCCTCATCGGTCATATTGTTGGTTTTCCATTGCTGTAGCCTTGCTATCTTTAAATTGACCGATCATGATAAAATTTGATTGTATAATACGGTGCTTTTGCAGTTGCTGCCTTCAAACATTATATAATGTATAAGGCTGGACTTTGAGCAACAAAACATTTGAGATAAAGGTGGGAACAATCCTTAAAAATAAATAAGGCTAGGTCAAATGGTAGTTCTACTTGTAGCTCTTTGAGGTATCTCCGTATTACTTTCCACAGAGGTTGTTCTAGTTTTCAGTCCCACCAGCAGTGTATGAGTGTTCCTGTCTCTCCGCATCCATTCTTACATTTATTGTTTTTGGATTTTTTGATAAAGGCCATTCTCACTGGAAACAAGATGGTTGAAGCTCTTTATATGTAATCTAAACATTTGTATCCCCGTAATATGCTGAAATAAAAAGAATTAAAAACAAAACGAAAAATAAATAACACAAAATTGACCTTGTGAGTGTGATTTAATAACAGATCTGAATGACACACTTTCTCAAAATTAAATATAAAAGATGGAGCTGAATTTGGAAAAGCAAGCGTGATTTTGAAATGCACAAAACAATACATTGAACAATTATTGTCTTTACAACTTTGACTTAAACACTGATTATTTTTCATTGGTTTTTATAGTTTCTGTCTTTAATGAAATAAGAATAAAGTAAAAGTTTCCCTAGAAACATCCCATGGTCACTACAGATGATCTAATGTAGAATTCCCTTGGACTGTATGTATAGCCATATTCACCCAGGGAAGCAAACAACAAAAAACACCTTCTCTGTCTTTCGTTTATCTTTTTCCTACACTACATACACACACAGACACAGACAGACACACACACACTCACACACACACACGCAGAGTTCAATGAAAATATTTCCTTCATGTCACCCTTGAGAATAGAGTGATTGGGATGCAGAAGTGTCCTGTAAAGCTGCTGACCAGGGAAATCATTTCCTTTGTGGAGTGGCTCTTTGGCCCCACCAGAGATGCTGTGAAGACCTCACTTCCATCCATGAAGGTGAATTCTCCCTCCATGGAAGTGGTATGTGGAGTTCATGAACCACTGTTCTCCAAGCTGGGTGGATTCCAGGGAAGGTGGCGAGATCCTGTGTGCTCTCCATGGCCTCTCCAAGGCTGAGAGTGAGGGAGAACCTGGGGAAGGAAGGAGATAGATGAACTTCCACTTTGCTAACCTCTGACATCAGTGACCTTGGATAACTCTGCCACACCAGCATATCATGGTTCTCACAGAGCTGACTTCTGGGGCTATTTGCTACCCTGGCTCTATGACTAGAGACTCAGTGACTGGGTTCTGTATCCACTGGGATTTCTGGAGAAGGAGACATTATTTGATCTATTTCTTAAGGCCAAATATGTCTGTCCAGCACCAGAGTCAAGGAGACTCAGTCTGGGCCAATTGAGTTGGCCTCCCCCATCCCTTCATTGCAGGCTCTCTCTCTCTAGTCCCTGTGGGCTCCATGGTCCTAGAGGGGCAACTGTCTCAGTTCTCAGTTCCCTCCAAAGGGTCTCCTTCCCCAAACCCTTGGCTTCTGATGCTTCTGTCACTCCCAGCACCACATGGCAGGTGCTGCTGTTGGCAGCTTCCCTGCTCCTAAGTTTCTTGTTAAACCTGCTGGTGGTAGCTGACGGGCTCCCGGATAGTAAGATATAAAAGTCCAAGTTGATTATTTACTGGCTGTTAAGAAATCTCTCTTCCTGAGTGATAACTGTGTTCATTTGTTCACACATGTATGTTTCCATTCAACAAACAAATGTGGAGCAACTACACAGGCCCACATGATGGCACCAGTCATGGCAATGCAAAGGAGGACCAAAGGCAGCCTTAGGGGCGGTGTCAACCACGTCGTCTTATCTGGGGGATAACTAGTGGAGTGAGGTGACGGATTCTAGGCCACTCAGATACTACACCAGCTCTTGGCCAAAAGGCCAAGAAGTAATCCAGGCCAAACAGAAACAGTGACAAGCCCTCTTCTCCCATCACTGTGCCTTGGATCACACTGGGTGGTTTGTCTGTGGCCTCTGCCCTGGCTGGAGGTAAAAGCTGAAGCAGTCGTTATTTCAGATTAGAAAGAGGCCGAGGCATTCCACAGATATCCAAGGTCAATGCAAGCCCTTGGGATTCAAGAGAAAGTGGAGAGGTGCTTTCCTTCAGGAAGAAAAACTACAGCACTGGGGACCTTGAAGACATTTTATCTTCAGGGCTGCGTCCCTGGGGAGCTGCAAAAAGCAGTGGAGTTCTTTTCTGGGATGCTCGCATGGCCTCCAGACTCTGGGCCCTGTGGTCACTGGGGGATACGAGAGATGAATTTTCAGCCCGATTCCCTTTGCGGCTCCTCTGCACAGGATGCTGTTTTCTAATTTACAGAAAAATGCCTACAGGAAAGAGGAGAATTAGGAAGAAAAGATTGCAGACTAGAAGAAGCCTGTGAGCAAGCCACTTTCAAGAAAATCATCATAAGTTGCAGGCAGATGCCTACCTACAGATGGCTCTTCTCGGAAGGAACATTACGAAACCCTAGAGAAGCACTGTGGGGCATTCGGAGTGAAGGAGGAGGTGAAGGGTGATTCATTCGACAAGATCAAAGGGATCTGTGGATCTACATGTGGGGAAGATTAGGAGGATAGAGAGCTGGGGTGCCATGCTCATGCCTCAGGCACTGTGGCATGAGTCGTGAGGGGGCTACCTCCACCACCACAGACCTCTGCCTGGACTGCCTGGGGAGCTGCCTAGAGTCTGTGCATAGTCATTGCACTGGAGAACAGGCGCAGTAAGGATCTGGTGGCTGCCAGTTATGGATTTCTGCAACTGATGCCATCCTGAGCTCTCAGGTGTATGGCACAAAGGTGGCACTGGCCTCAGCTTTGCAGAAGTTGCCTTCACATCACCCTCACCAGGCTGGGAAGGTAGCAGACAGAGTGGATGCTCCCTTGTGCTTGTAGGCCCTGTGACTGGAGCCAAGCACCCCTCCCCCAGAAATGCTTAGATATGAGCAGAGGAGTTGCCTCAGGCACCATAGGCTCAACTTGGGAGGTTTTGGGTGACTACCTCAGCAGGACCTGGATGAGGGGGAACTCTGTGGTCTCTGGGCTGCTGAAACCAAATTCTGCCCATGCAACTTGGCATCCATGGTCCCCGAGTTGGTGGAACTACCTAGTGCTTGCATTGCCCTGCCTCCGTAAACACCAGTTCTGGCTCTGAGGCTCTCACTCCAGAGCCTGAGGCTCTGCCCTGGGGCTCCAGAGCTCCTGCCATACCCAGAACACAGCCTCTGAGATTTTGGCACTGCACCTGGAATCCAAGACCCCACCCCTGATTACTCTCCACTGACACTGGGCTGGCAGAACTGCCCCAAGGTCCAGCACCCCACAAGGGACCACTCAGCCTCAACCTATCATTATACTTGAACCTGATTTCAGCAAATTCCCACAACCCTGGCACCCACGACCACTACCTAAATAGCCTCAGCCAGCGACCACCGTCACCTCTGTGAGGAGAGCTCAGGCAGAGCAATCTCTACAATGCCACCCTCCATGGAGAGGGTCTCACATAGCTCCCAACTTGAGCTTCCTACAACGATCTGGGGAACAATTCACCACTTCACATAAAGATTGAGCACCAGCTGAATTGTGTCAGTCACAGGTGAACTGGACAAAAGAGAATAGCTGTTATAGGCTCATAAGGCACACACTCCTCCCTTGCTGGGCCAACATTTCAGAGTAGGAATAAAGCGCCATCTAGGGACCGCCCCTTCTTCTAATTAAGCTGGAGAGTTCCCAGCAAAGGAGGCAAGTGCTCTGCAAACATGTTAACCCTAAGCTAGAATAGAGGATGCAGATGAGAAGAAATCAACAAAAATACCAGGCAACATGAAAAAATAAAATAGTTCAACACTCCCAAGGGATCACAATGGAGCTACACTAATGGATTCCAATCATAAGGATATTGCCAAAATGAAAGAAATGGAATTCAGAGCATAAAGGCAAATAAAATGAATGGAATTGAAGGGAAAGTTGAACTGAGAAAGAGGACCAAATAAAAAAAATTTCACAAAATCAAAGAAAAAGTTGCTAAAGAGCTAGACAACATAATGAAGAATGTAATAGAACTTAAAGAAATGAAAGAGTCATTTAGGAAATTTTAACACAGCAGAAAGCTTCAAGAGACCAAACCAAAAAGAAAAAAGAATCTCAGAGCTCTAGGCAAGGCTCTTGGAACTGACCCGATCATTCAAAGAGGTGGAAAAAGGAATAAAAAAGACTGAGCAATCACTTAGAAGGGTATAGGACTATGCAAAGAAAACTAATATATAAGTTATAGGTATCCCTGAGGGAGAAGAAAGAGATAAAAGCATGGGAAATTTACTCGAAGGAATTATTGAGAAAAACTTCTGGTATCACCAGAGATTCAGATATCTAGATACAAGATGACCATCGAACACCAGCAATATTCATACCAAATAGGACACCTCTAAAACACAGAGTAATGAACCTGGCCAAAGTCAAAGTGAAGGACAAAATTTGACAAACGGCCAGATAAAAGCAACAACTAACCTAAATAGGAAAATCCATCAGGGTACTGGCAGACTTCTCAGCAGAGACCTTGTAAGACAAAAGGGATTGGGGCCCCATCTTCAATTTTCATAAACAGAACAACTGCCAGCCTAGAATTTTGAATTCTGCAAAACTAAGTTTCACAAGTGAAGGAGAAAGAAAGTCTTTTCCAGTCAAGCAAACACTGAGGTCATTTGTCATGACCACACCTGCCCTGCAGGAAATACTCAGAATTACATCATACATGGATCATCACAATAGATACCCACCACTATAAAAATCATCCAAAAAAGCTAAAGCTCACAGCTCTTATAAAGCAATAGCACAAGGGGGAAAACAAAGCAACAAGGTAATACCTAACATGATGAACACAATAGCATTCCATGTATCAGTTCTATCAATCAACATTAATGGTCTAAATGAACCACTCAAAGGACAAAGGCTGGTTAAATGGATAAAAAAATACAACCCAATTCTGCTGTCTCCAGGAAACACATCAAAACCACCAGGACACACACAGATCCAATGTGAAAGGATGGAAAACAATATTCCATGCAAATGGAAACCAAAAGAGAGCAGGTATAGAAATTCTCATGTCAGATAAAATTGACATTAAATCAGTAATGACAAAGAAAGACAAAGATGGTCATTATATAATGGTTAAGGAATCAATTCAACAAGAAGACATAACAATCAATAATATATATACACCTATCACAGGAGCTCCCAGACAACTAAAGTAAATTCTACTACAGCTAAGCAAAGAAATAAATGCTAGCATAATAATTGCCAGGGACTTCAACACCCAATTATCACAGCTTGAGAAATAATCAAACCAGAAAATAAAGAAAGAAACCCTGGACTTAAATGGAACTCTAAACAAATAGCAATAATAGACATTTACAGAACATTCTACCCCAAAACTACTGAATACACATTCTTCTCATCACCACATAGGACATTCTCCAAGATTGATCTCATCGTAGGCCACAAAACATGTCTTGAAAAATTCAAAAAAATCAAAATCATATTATGTATCTTCCCAGACCATAGTAGAATAAAAGTGGAAACTAATAACAAGAGAAACACTCAAATCTACAAAGTCATGGAAATTAACAATTGCTGCTGAACAATTATTGGGCCAATAATGAAATTAAGATGGAAATTAAAAGATTTCTTGAAGTGAATGACAAAGGGGAACCAAGGTATCAAAATCTATGGGATTCAGCAAAAGCTTTCCTAAGGGGAAAATTCATAGCCATAAATGTTACCTCAAAAACACAGAAAGATCATCAATTAACAACCTAATGTCACATCTGAAGTAACTAGAAAAGGAAGGGCAAATCAAACCCAAAGCCAGCAGAAGAAAACAAATAAGAAAGTTGAGAGCAGAACTAAATGAAATGGAAAACAAACAAACAAAAAATACAAAGGATCAACAAAACAAAAATACTTAAACAGGCACTTCACAAAAGAGGATATCCAAGTGGCCAATTTAAACATATGGAAGTGTTCTGTCTCAATAGAAATCAGGGAAATGAAAATTAAAACCACAGCGAGATATCACTGCTCACACACTAAATTGGCTTTTAAAAAAAACTGGCAATACCAAATGTTGGCAAGGTTGTGGAGGAATGGAAACAAACTTATACTCTAAGAGCAATTTTATTCTTAGGCATATATACTCAACAGAAATGTGGGCATGTTCAAGAATATTCATAGTAGCATGATCAAGATACTCAAAATATCTCAACACTAAAAAAGCCACAAAAGCCTATCAACAATAGAATGGATAAAAACATCATGGCACATTTATATTAGAGTACTAAACTATACTGAAGGATTAATTTGTCTGATTTAGAACTTTATATACATGGAGTTTATAAAATGTAATCTTACATGTCTGGCTGCTTTTATTTGTGCTTACATCTGTGAAAATCATCCATGTTGTTGCGGGCTTCTGCAGTTAGGAGTCAGGATAGTGTGTGCCTTTGGGAAGGAGGGTGGGTCTAGTGATTAAGACAGGCCACAGAGTGGCTTCTGCATGATTAATAAAATCCTATTTCTTGACTTCTGTAGTGGAAACACAGGTACATTCATTTTGTGATAATTAATGTTGTGTGGCTTGTACCCCTTTTGGTATGTATGTTATACTTTGATGAAAAGGTGTTCTTAAAAAAAAAAAGGCAAAACCAAAGAGAAAAAATATTTTAAAAATCATTATATAAACCAATGACATGCATCAAAACTACTATATCTGTCTGAAAGTGATTGACTAAAACATTGTTCTGTCAATCCTAGATAGCAGTTTCAGTTGTCTTGTGAGGACTTTTCAAGCGTGTGACTAAATGACAATAGAACTCATTTTACTAAATATGAGTTTAAAATTGCTTATTGTCTATCATTATTTCGCCAAATACCCAGTGCTATGGTTTGAATATGTCCCCAAAAGTTCACGTGTTGGAAGCTTAATCCCAATGCAACAGTATTGAGAGGTGGGACCTTTGAAAGATGAGGGCTTTATTTTTATGAATGTGTTAATGCCGTTATCACAGGAAAGGGTTAGTTATCATGGGAGTCTGGCCCCCTTCTCCTCCCTCTCTCCCATATTCTTCCCGTTCCACCTCCCACCATGGCACGACACAGCAAGAAGGCCCTTGCCAGATGCCAGCACCTTGACCTGGGACTTCCCAGCCTCCACAACTGTGAGAAATAAATTTCTTTTCTTTATAAATTACCTAGTCTCAGGTAATTCTATTATAGCAACAGAAACAGACTAATTTACCCATATAATATGGATTGTAATCAGAATAAAATTAATCAGTAGAAGCTCTGATTTCAAGCTCCTGTTGGTGGCCATTTGGCATCTTCCTTACCCAGACCACTTCTTGGTGCTGAGCTAGAGGCTTCCTGGGGCATTTCTTTATTACTCACTTGCAGAGAGTCACCCCTACTGACCTCTGAACAAGGAGAGGAAACCCTTGGAGGTCTCAGTGGGTGCCCAAGGAGCCAACACCGAAGGAAATCACATAAGAAGACTAGGGGAAACCTGGGAAGCTCCAGGAACTCAGGGTAGCACCGAGCCCACCCAAGGCCACCCTGGTGTGACTCTCAGGTGCTTTGTCTTCCCACTTTCCATTTCCTATCTCTCGTTGTCATTCTGCTTCTTACCCTTCCTACTTGTCTCTACTTATCTCGTTTGACTCTTAATTCTGTTTCTCGCCCAGGATCATCTTAGAAGATCAGCACTGAAGATGGCAGAGCCTCCAGCATCCTAGGTGTCTCAATGACTGGGTGGGGTACAGCACCCCATCCTCTCTTCCAACAACCCAGAACCCACTCATGACCTGGAACACTCCAGATTGTCCCAGAAACAGAAATCAACTTCTATATTTTTTAGCAATTACAAATGTTCAGGGTCTATTTACTATAATATAGCCTACCCTAACTAATAAAAAAGATTAATCTGGACCCTGTAAAATTTATTAGTTTATTTGTGGATTCCACCAACAACTGGATTTAATGATTTGTTGATTATTTTAAAAGTAGGGGGACACCTTAAACATTTATGTGCTTTGGTTTCCTTGGGTATGAAACAGCTATCAATAATTTATTATGACTACATCTCATAATTGTTGTAAAGTTAAAAGGAGAGATTTTTTAAAAGGCTTTTGATAAACTACTACATGCTCAATGACAAATAAAAAGTAAAATGAGGAACTAGAAAGTAAAAATCTGCCCTGTCATTCGTGAGATTGAAATAACAGATACGGAGGAAGTCAGCTGCAAAGGTAACAGGAAACAGTATTTCTCCTAAAAACTTGATGAAGCAATAAAATGTCACAACAATCCCCTTCTTTGAATCAATACTGTTTTCTTACTCGCTGAGGAACTTAGCAGTCAAAAATCACACACGGGGCCAGGCACGGTGGCTCATGCCTGTAATATAGTTTCATTTATCTATATATATGTGTGTATATATATATATGTGTGTGTGTGTGTGTGTATATATGTGTATATATATATGTGTGTGTATATATATGTATATACATATATATATATATCCCAAGGAACACTCCGAGAATAATAATAATAATGAGAGCTAACACTTAAGTGCTTATTGTATGATAGACATTAATACAAAACCTTTACATCTACTAATTTATTTATAAGATAGGGACTTTTGCTACCCCATTATCAAGGAAGAAACTGAAGCATATAGGAGTGACTGTGTTGGAAGCCAGCTACAGGCCCATTGGCAATGATACTATAAAGAGGCATCATTCCTTCCCACAGGCTTCCCTGGGCATGGGAAGAGCTTGATTAGCTCTTCTAGAGAGATATTCAGTCCAGGAGAATCACTGGTGGATGAGGTGCCCTGCAGGAAGGAGTGCGGACCGCCCAGGTGCTGGAAGCCTAAGAGGAAGGTGGCCAACAGCCAGTTCCTGCACTGGGGGAACATCAGTCGATCGGTTCTGTCTAAACTGCGTGTCTCTGAAGAACTCACAAGTCAACATGGCTCGTGCATCCACCACATCTGGGAGACACCAAGGACAGATCACAACAGGGCCATCCCTGCTCCTCACCACTTCCTTCTCTCCCTCCTCCCAGACTCAGATTAGCCAAAAGCAACAGATACTGACAGGAGATAGGGAGGGAGTGTGGATGGGAGAAGGTGTCCGCCTTACCCAGCTTCTTCGCTACATACTTTCCAGTTTTACTATTATATCAGCTCAGGCTTTTTAATATTGAACGAGATACCATCACTGCTAGAAAGGACTAGCTCAGCTCTGAGGCTTACCTGAGACTTCATCCATGGGCAGATAAAGAACTATTATGGGAACAGGTTTGAAAGGATGTAGGAGGAGGAATTAATGTGATTTCTGTTTAGACTTACCAAATCCAACTATTTTAATAAAGCAGGTAAGGTTGAGAAGTTTCCATAGAAACCAGTAAAAACTCAAAGGAAAAGAAATCTTAGGCCTGGGTAAGTGTAAACTGGTATATATCCAAGATGATAAAGATAGGTATGGAGATAGAAATGATAGAGATGGTAGAGCTGTTTATGTATATTATGGCTATATTTAAAGTCATTTATGATTGAAAATATTTATATTATTTACATAAATATATGTATATATAAGTGACAGAAATAATCAGAAGTAATGGGAAAAAGCAAAATATATCGAAATATGTCTTAACTATAGAGGAAAAAGCCCTGTCAACTCTACAGTGCCATATAAACTACTAAAAGTATTTCATTTTATTTTTTGGGTTTTTTTGAGATGGGGCCTTGCTTTGCTGCCCAGGCTAGATTGCAGTGATGTCATCATAGCTCACTGCAGCCTGGCACTCCTGGACTCAAGTGATCCTTCCACCTCAGCCTCCTGAGTTGCTAGGACTACAGGCACACACCATTATTCCTGGTTAATTTTTCTATTTCTTGTAGAGACAGGCTCTTGCTATGTTGGTCTTGAACTCCTGGGCTTGAGATATCCTCCTGCCTTGGCCTCCTAAAGTTCTAGGGTTACAGGTGTGAGCCACTGCACCCAGCCTCAATTTTGCTTCTTTTAGCCCTTGAGAGATCAGTGAACAAAATACAAAAGGATGGAAGACCCAAATGATGCATTTAATAAGGTTGATATGATTGATACATTTTGAACCCCAAAGCCAGAAAAGAGTATTTTCCCCACCCTCTCTTAACTCTCCCATAAGTTAGTTCCAATTTAATAGAGAGTACATGTGCTATTTGTTTTTCCATTCTTTAGATAGTTCACTTATGATAATGGTCTCCAGTTCCATCAAAATTGTAGCAAAAGGCATTAAATCATCCTTCTTCATGGCTGAGTAGTATTCCATGGTACACATATACCACATTTTGTTAATCCACTAATGAACTGAAGGGCACCTGGGTGGATTCCACATCTTTGCAATTGTGGATTGTGCTGCAATAAACATTTGAGCTCGGGTGTCTATAATGAATTCCTTTTCTTTTGGTAAATACCCAGTAGTGGGATTGCTGGATCGACTGGTAGGTCTACTTTTAGTTCTTTGAGGTATCTCCATACTCTTTCCCTAGAGGTTGTACTAATTTGCAGTCCCACCAACAGTGAATAGCATTCCTTTCTCTCTGCATTGATGCCAGCATCTATTGTTGTGGGGCTTTTTTTTTTTTTTTTTTTTTGAGACAGAGTCTCACTCTTTTGCCCAGGCTAGAGTGAGTGCCGTGGCGTCAGCCTAGCTCACAGCAACCTCACGCTCCTGGGCTCAAGTGATCCTCCTGCCTCAGCCTCCCGAGTAGGTGGGACTACAGGCATGTGTCACCATGCCTGGCTAATTTTTCTATATATTTTTAGTTGTCCAATTAGTTTCTTTCTATTTTTGATAGAGACAGGGTCTCACTCTTGCTCAGGCTGGTTTCGAACTCCTGAGCTCAAACAATCCACCCACCTCAGCCTCCCAGAGAGCTAGGATTACAGGCGTGAGCCACCGCGCCCAGCCTGTTGTGGGGCTTTTTAATAAAAGTCATTCTAACAGGGATAAGGTAATATCTCATTATGGTTTTAATTTGCATTTTCCTGATGATTAGTGATGTTGATCATTTTTTCATATGTTTATTGGCCATTTGTCAATCTTCTTTTAAGAAGCTTCTGTTCATGTTCTTTGCCCACTTTTTGATGGGGGTTGTTTAATTTTTCTCACTAATTTGCTTGACTTCTTTGCAGATTCTGGCTATTAGTCCTTTATAAGATGTATATAGCTTGTGAATATTTTTTCCTATTTGATTG